>LOND01000825.1:23075-33331 GCA_014220965.1 Paragonimus kellicotti | reverse complement strand
CACAGTAGCTGTCGCGATCAAATTGTCCTTGAGCAAAGCGTTGACAAATAACGATAGCCGAATTGAAAGACTGGATCGAGGAGTCTAGGGTACTACTGGGTAAACAAAATAATGTGCAAAACAATCGGCTACATACCTCACCTGTAACAGTGAGTATCAACGGTAAATTTATGCCGTAAGTACACAAATCTGTTGCTTGAAATTAATGAATATTGCCAAACAAACGTACATCGTTACTTCATAAGTCCCCTTGATATATCTAACAGAATGGGAGTTCATTTCTCTAATACTGTATAGAGTATTTTCATGGTGATTTGAAATTTGTAATGTTTACCCACAGCTAATCAAGCTTCTGCGAAGTGTCTACCTGAGTCTGTTCCGAGTAATCGTAGTTTTGCGTTCAAATGTTGTTGAGTATCTCATTTAGGCATTTAGTTTCCAAATGTGTTTGCCATTAGCCTCTTTGGAAGGGCACACCAATATGCCAATCGCCCTCTATCCTAAGTAGGTTAATGGTACTCCATTTGTCAGTCCACCATTTTTCATTTTTAAAGGATATTAGCGATAAGAACCCCACTGGAAACCCGTCAATTCACGTTTTTGACTAGGTTTACATTTTCGTCTGCAATATTTTTGACCCATTTGTGTTCCGTTCATTTCATACTGTTAAATGAGCGGCCATTTTGGGAAGTCTAGGTTCAACAATACTTTAAGTGTTCAGCTTTGTAGCATTTGCAACTGGGTTATATTGACTTCAGCAATTAATAAGCGGGTTCGGTGTCGGAAATCCAAATGACCTTGCACAAGTCAGTTTGTTTATTTCAATCCGCAACAATCTTCCGTTGTTATGGAAGACATTAATTGAAAACTGAGTTTAGCACCGATCTTGGGGTTATGGTAAGAACAATGGAAAGCAAGTTTACGAATTAAACAAAATTTGAACTAAACGGAAAGCTGAAAATGTTTCAATACGGTTTCGGGAGGAACAACGAACGGCCTCAGGTGAAAGGTTAGTCTAGTGGTTCATAACTCCCTAAGAAGATAATTATTGTCTGGGGAACGTCAGAAAACCAAGGTTTTTTGGCTTCCTGTAATGGCCAATTCGACCGCTGCCATTAAGTAGGGCAATGAATTGCTTCGACAGCGGGCTTACTGAAGAAAATGTGCAAGAATTATATAATCGCGACACCGTCGAAACTGAAATGGATAAAGATCAATGGCTTCCTGTCGGATACCATAAGTCAAGTGACACAGACCAGTGGTCACCTTGGTAGGTGCGTGGTGAAAACGCCCAACTTAGAGTACATCTATCCTCGAACCAACATGCCCGATCTGATAAGCGTACTCATGCAACAATCGGGCACCGAATTCGTTAAACTTTTCAGTAAGCTTTCTAACATACGCAAAAAAATGGTCCGTCTTATCTGTACATGAACAGCAAAACCTTGTTTGCAGCCATCCTGTGGTGATATATAGAAGATAAGTTGACATCCAGATATCTAGAACTTTCTCCAGATTAATTTTCGCGATGTATACTGTGCTGAGCGCACTGTGAATTACCAGGACATTTTCAGAGTCTCCATAGGAAGACATACATATACACTTGTTGTCATGTTGGAGAAGAATCTAATCACCTGACCCCTTCTTAATTACATCTTGGGTAATCTCTGGTATACTGGAATTACTAGCACTTCATAGTTTAAGTCATCAGTTTAAGTTCAAACAAGAAACATGTAGCACGGATAACCGGCCATTATGTGATTCCTGCAAAAAATCAGTGACAGAGATTGAAGGCCTGGGTGGATCTGAATTCTGAAGGTTCTACCAATACGAAGAGAATTTATCTAGCGAAAAGTCTCTCAGCGGATCACATACGTTTTAAGTTTGTGTAAAAATTGGCTTTGTAAGACAGGGCCTGGGACTGTGGCGAAATTAGACAGAATAGTTTCTGTCAAGCTGTTAACGGAGATATTTAGTCATGAATGACGCATTTGTGTGGTTTTGGTGTGTGGTTGTTTGGTGGGTGTGTTGTTTGTGGTTGTGGTGTGGGTTTGGTTGTTTTCCTTATATTTATATTTATATTATTCTTGTTTATATTATGTTTTGAGTGGGATATGATTGGTTTGTTGTATAGCTCGTGTTGTTGGGTCGCTGGGTCGAGGGTGAGAATTGAGTTGGGCTGTTGGATGGCTCGCAGGATCTGTGTGATGGAAGGTTGGTTTGTTGTGCGCTTTTGTTTAGGCTGGCTTTACTGTGTGTTCTCATGTATGTCGTGTATTTAGGCGTGTGGTAATATATATTGTCTCTCGCTTCTAGTGTCTTAGATCGTCATGCGTGGGGTGTTTTTAGGGGACTTGTGTGTTCAAGGAATTTCTGGTATTTAATATAATGTGGACCTGGTGAGGGCTGGTGTGTGGATATTGTGCGTGTGCCTAGAGTGTGTTGTCGGATTCTTGTGGGAGGTCGTGTCTCTGGTAATATATATCTATGTGAGGCTGGATGCGGTTATTATTTTGTGTTTGCGTCAGCGGTATGAGAGTAGTTGGTCCGGTGTGGTGTTGTTGTCTTGGAGATTGGTAGTCGTGGTTGTGGTGTGCGTCGCGTGGGTGTTGGGTTGTGTAACGGTGTGTGTTAATTGTTTGAAGTGGTATTGCTGAGGGTTGGGTGTCGTGCCGTTGTTGGTGGGTTGATTGTGTGGAAGTGGGTTGCGGCGTCGCGGTGGTTGGGGTGATGTCATAGTTGTGTTGGGTGTGGTTGTCTGTGCGCGGTGGTTAGTGGGATTGAACATCACTTACAACGGGTTGGAGCTTTTGCATTCCCGTAGACGTTTTGGTAAGCTATCCTTGAAAGGAAACACCAGTAAAAAGTAGTCAAACAGAACAGAATGCGTTGTAAAGGACGGTTAGCTAACCTCCTGTTCCTTTTCTTGAGAGAGTATCTCTCCTAGAGAAGGTCGTCTGTGCTGAGCACAATGATCGGCTCACTATTTTGTTTAATTTTTTTCAGTTTTTGTTTATTTTTTCTTCACACAAGTTTTACAGAACGGGATATACCTTTTCTTTCCTTATGGTTTAGAGCCATGCAAAAACACCATAGAAAGTTTGCAAATGACGTTAGGTTGCTTAGTGCAGCAAGGAGACTATATTATTGTCTTTAGTCTGTCAGCGCTGTACTTACCAGGTGTGTTTTGTTTCGTATCAAGCGCACATAAGATACTAGAAGCTCCTGCCTCATCATTTTTACCAGTAATATTTATCACGAGTAATTCGGAGCATAATATTATATATTCCCCATAGCATGCCGATCCCAATACGAATGCAAAGCGTGTACTTTACTATGTCCCTGCCGGTGTTCCTGGAGCCAACGATGTGTGTTTTGTACGTGTGGATGGGTATTGGTGAGTGTGGATGTTTATCCTCAGCTCGTAGGCTGAATTGTTCTCATATGCATTTTCATATGCGCACGACCTTTTACGAGTAGGGTGACACGTTTCAAGACTTGCTTCCAGTTGGCCTCCTCTCTGTTGTATCAGTGCTATATGAGGACACTTCACATTGAAATCGGAAACCTTGAAGTCGATATGATGAAGACCTCGGGCTTATCGGCGCAAGAACCTGGACATCCAGACAACCGGTCATCACTAGCCCTGTGCACTGAAATGAACTAAACCGACTTGAGTTTCGCTCTTGTTATAGCTCGTTGGTGTCGCATATCCTTACCATGACCAAGACTAGAACTCCGGTCACACTCTCACGAGCCAACCTCATCGATCAATGCACCCTTGACCTCACATTAAGCAAATCTAAACCATAATTTACAAGCGCTCGGCCATATTCCCTTGTCAGTAATGCGCAGATTGCATTATCGCTTCAAGGGGTGACACAATAATCATCGTGTTAACTCCAGTCGATGTCCCTGTAACTAGGACTCTTCTCCAAGTTGAAGTCACAAAACCGACAGTGTGATGAGCAATACTTCCTCAAAAAATATAGATTAAAGTTTTTCAGATTAGCACAGACAGTTTGTATACAAGAAACTGACAGCTCCTGTCTCTTTTAAATGTATTGGATATGAGATGGGAGGACACGAAGAAATGTTTTGGAAAGGAGTGCAACAACTGAGTGAGGAGACACAGACGGCAGATGTGCTTCGATTGGCTCTCTCCCGGCAGCCTTGAAATGCTTTTTGGGATGTCCCGAGCTCGTCACTACGAATTTTGCGTAGGTTACCTTCCTTGCCGGATGCAAAACTTGCTTCTCGTGGGCCGCGATCGGCGCCCTCTTGACCGTGTCTCTCTTCAGAACTCTGAGATGATGATTTACCGTTTTTCGTTTCCCGAAATTATATATGGTTCATTGCAAGGGTAAGTTCTAGCTTGGGAAAACTTCAGCCCAACTGGGAAAATATGCTGGAGTAACCGACCAGGGTGCACTTTTGTATTGCAGAAGGAAAACCCAAGGCTGTTCTGGTTACCGAAATTTTGATTTAGATATTCCGTAATCGCCTCCTTGAGGAGCACAAGATTTGAAGTTGTGAAAGACGATGGGCGGCTTGTCCCTTTGTGCAGCTCATTTCCATCTAGTTTCTTATAGCTTGTGGATGGTGGGCTAAGAGGGAAGCCGAAGTTGATGTATTAAGACAAGAGGAAGAGTCCTAAGGATAGGCACTAGAACACTTAATGTAATCTGAAGCTTTGGGTTCATCTTAATATGTGTGCTTTACCTAACCAATTATGGGCTGTTTCCTCGTTTCTGTGAAATCGGCCGAGTGAGACGCCCAATAGGATGGCATGTGTGGAGTGCAGATCAGAAGTTTATCAAGCGCCTCTCGAGTATCTTTCTGGCAAATTAACGTGGGGAGAAGGTCAAAAGTATTTTGATGCCCTTAAAGAACAACCTACCCACCGATCCCAAGTTGGTTGGGTCCGTAGTGAAGGACGCACTTAAAACGGACAGTCTATTAGTGTGGAGGAGCTTTAAAGAGGGAAGGTCCCCATAAGACTACACTGTCTCACTGAGAGCTAAATCCTTAATAGTAGTAGCAGCTCCTTCGATCTGTGCGGTAAATATCGCCAAAGCCTCAATTACTGCAATAAGTTGGGAAATGGCGAGAGCTATTTACTCGTTTAGGGCGACTGCCGCCATCCCCACATCTGACAGCTAACAATGACTATCCTTCGGAGCTTTTATTCACAGAGGATGTTCGTGCACTAATTGCAACCACGTGTGCTATACAGTAACGTTTAAAAACAGCTTGTTGTGCCAGTCACGCAAACAACTGTGCTGTGTGTCATATAACAGTTGACTTAAGTCGTAGATGACTGTGTCTAGGAAATGGCATGATAGATGCATTAGGATGTCGTGTGCAGAGAGGGAGATGAGTATAGCATGCCGAGGATTTTTCAAGCCAGTAGACCTGAAAGGTATCAATAAGCGCAAGTCAGACGATGCATGGCATCTTGAACCGTGAGGCGACACCCAAAACAACTTCGCACATCGAGGAGTTGCGGGGCCGCCAAAGCTGTTTGTCTAGTGCGGAGCACTGCGATAGATACGCGAAAAAATATTTAGCTAATACAGTAAGCGTATACTAGCTAACTGTTGGGTTGATTAACCAAACACAAGTGGAACAAGCGAAACTTTCATTAGTAACAACTAACGAAAACTGTATACGGAGATCACTATTCCGGGCATCAATAGATAGAAAAATAAGTTCGGGGTGGCAGCACAAGATGGTAAAACAAACTTTAAGTTATCCGCGCCGTTAATAATGGACCGCATATGGGGCTGGTGCGATTTTGACCAGTGTCTAATTGATTTCGTAACAAGGTGGTAGGGTTGCATGAGCATTGTTTGGATATCTACCTCTCAGCGTTTATTTTTCACGTTTGAAACAGTTACCAGTCATCTAATTATTCAATCGTATGAAAAACTGAGTTTCCTTGATCAAGTTCATCAATAACGATAGAAAACATGTCGCGAGATGTTGACATTTCGTTTACTCTCTTCAGTCACGAACGTAAAACATTAGAATATATAGGACATGCGGATAGCAACAACATAGAAACAATCAACGATTGGGTTTACATGAAACAAGGACTGCCATCAGTTCCAAGATAGACAAACTCTGTGAGTCAACAGTTTATGCGCATATAGGACCGGACGGTGAGTGTCAATTGATGTTGATCAAAAGAATTCCAGCAATTCAAGATCACGGTTTCGCAATAATACTTAAAACCAGTTGACGGGGTCACAATATTTACCCGTTTGTATGATGTACTCCACAATGAGTGAGGCGGGATATTAGCTCACTTATGTTGCTATTGCCTGCTCCGTCACTGCACACCAACCATTTAGACATATTTTCAGTCATTCTCTGCCTTGGGAACCGGTATGTTCTGCTTATTTGAACGTCACCACAACTGCAAACAGACTAATAGTTTACAAGTTATACAGAAGATCTCGTTCAGTCACAATTATAAACAAGCTGAGTAACACACCGAGTTGTGTGTAGCAACCGCAATTCAGCCGAAGGTTATGTACAACTCAGGACAGACTGTATTTTTCGACTTGCCTCAGTTGTGGTAGAGTCGTCTTTGAAGAGTAGATTCAAAAAGACCCGTTTCCTAGGAAGTGTACACACGGCGGTCTTAATCAGTCTTTCCTAGCTGAGAATTTTGACAAACTTCTCAGGATATCCGTTTGAGGGCAACACCTTTAATCCATTCTGCTCTCTCGCGAGCAGTCATCAGTGCAGATCCGTCGGTTTCTGTGACACAGAGTTCGTACTAGAACTCATTCGTAAATAATCGGCGCAAAAGAGTAACAGTTGAAATGCTGATCTCTCCAAGTGGCCTTGCAGTGCACTGAGCGTTGAAGTGAGCCATTCTTCTGCCTAGTGAATGAAGTACCTAGAGAGGATAAACTGTCGTTTGTTTCTACTTCGTGCGAAACAAAACGATTAGACCTATTCTTATGAGTATCATATATGCCACCAAACAAACTAAACGGAATTATTTCCAAAGGATATCTATTCTCAATGTTTGTCAAAGTTGTTTCGATCATATTCATCGTTCTGCGTTTGTATTGAACTGGGTCTGTGCGGGATTGGGGAATATTTGTCAGCGTTTGCGATTTCCTTTCCCAAACTAATTATCTTCCATTAATAGCTCGTATTTCTCGCTGTCATTGCATGGTATTATGAACAGAGTTAAACGTGTCTGTGGGGTATTTTGCTTAGGAATATACATCCAGTTTATTGGCATATTGCCATCTCTGGATCTTGAAGTAGGACTGTGCTGTTAACAGCAGTGAGCTACAAACCACGCTTGAAATAACGAGTGTGAAATTCACTTGCACACCAAGCACCGTTCGCAGATTTTACGGGTGAGCCTAGGGGAAATTTTACGTGCAGTACCTGAAGCCGGTTGCCACGGCTATTGTTGAGATTTTCTGTACAGTTGTACAGTTTGTACCAAGTTAGATAGTTGCCTGCCGTTGAGCTAGCACGCGATTTGCACTTGTGAGCAAATAGGTAGTTGGATAGACTTAGGTTCACTGGAAACGTTAAAGTGCAATCAAACGCATTTGATCAGGAATATGATCAAGGCAATGAACACATAATTGACTAACTATATGACACCGACAGTACGCGAATAGAGCTGGTCGTGAGCGGCAGTCGGAAAGTGGTACAAACCATTATCACATTACCTGTGACAGAGTGATACCTCACTACTCAAGAAAACACGAAGTCTGACTCATCAGTAATGCTGTTCAAGTTTACGCTGTTTGTTTGTGTACTTGCCACATATTTTATCTGTCGATACCGACTACTGTATTTGATTAAGCAACTGCTTGTTTTGCTCCTTATATTGCTTAGTTTGAACTACTACAGTATATTTAGCAAACCAGGTTTACTTTCCCTTTCTTTCGTTTGAGCTTTAGTCATCTTTCTGTACCTTTTCACCTTATAAACAACAAACTCGCCCGTACGACCCCTCATTTTCGATCGCTCAGCAGGCCGAAAAATTAATAGACGTTCGCTGGATCAGGGACGCGACTGTTGGAGGTCCGGCATGTCGATGGACGTAGCTCAATTAATCAGTAGACGTCCGGGCTTAGCACGGCTTGTTAACTGTAATATACACTACATTTAAACTTTTCAATTATAACATTTTTATCCTCTAAACTGAATGTCTGTCCAGGAGTTTTTCAAGACGTGATAGGCTCAGTCTATGCTAATATTGAATTTGTTGCAGTTTATCAGTGTGGTACTTTTTCAAAAGGTTCCGCCAAATATATTCATTATGATGGGCTGCTTGTATTACTTGAAAGTATGTATGTTTACAATGTTGCCAGTAACTCTGCGAGGTGTCTTTTTGGTGCCCTCGTTTCGACTGACCAAGCCATTGTCACGTTTGACATGTTGGTAGCCAGAGATGGATGCCAAAATTGCTCGAATGGCATGTAATTGTGTCACTCGCCTATTCGCGGATAACTGTGGTCCATGTCTAAACAAGTACTATTCCTGACCCCAACTTGCGTTGGCCAGAGGTGCAGTTCAAGACTCCATCATATGCTGCTTTCATGGGTACTGCATTTCAAAATGTTTTTGTAGGAGGAGTTCCCAGTGCACTAATTATTAACAGCGGCAGTCATTTTACCGTCCAAAAGGTAAACGGTTGGTAGAGTGCGTTGGGCTACCGAAATTTGTTGACCGCATCCAGATATCCTCAATTAACTCTGGCAGCTGATAATTCCGTACACAATTTAAAAACTGCTATATCAGCAATAAATGCAATTCCCTTCGTTGAACTCCGTAAAGGTGTTGATAACTTTTTACTGTAATACAGGAGTCAACTCATAGGACAGTAGGTGAATGCCCAGCTAAGCCATTCAGACAAAGTGTACAAGAACCAACATTCTTGATCGGGAATCAGTCGAAGTTGCTTTTCATTGTGGAAACGAACTTTGATCTTCCACTAGAATAGTAATAAGAAATCTGGACGCTAACGTAAGCTGGATGCTCCGTTTCGATGATCGTTTTGTTCACCAAAACCACGGTGGACAAACTGTATATAATTCGCTTGACACTCCAAGCAACACATAGAGAAATAATGAACACCAGCTTCAGAACAAGATTTTGATCGAAGGTTGTACGACAATGTTTCGTATACAATAAAATGTGTGAAACAGTCGGCTGCATATCTCGGCTGTAATGGTCAGTATCAATAGTAAAAATGTGCCATAAATCACAAATCGACTGTTTAAAGTTGAACAAACATTACAAAATGAATATAGAAGGTCATCTCACAAGTCCTGTTAATAATACAAAAGGAACAGCAAAAGTTACACGTGAGCACTGCAATATATAAACAAAATAGTTTATACACTGACTTCAAACGAGTAAAACAATATGTACAGGTGAACAAGTACGGTGAAGTGTAAATTTGAGAGGCAGTTCTATACAAAAAGGAACAACAGAGAAAATTAGGCAACATAAATCTCTGAGGAAGGATTTTCCAACAGATCCGCTAAAAGCGCGATACACTAAGAATATAGGATATTACGATGAAATCCCATTTCTGAGTTGTTTCTGGGATAAAATCCATTTATTGAAGGCTTGTCAGCAATTGAGCCTGTAAAGATGAAATTCTGGACATCTGAAATAAATCAATATCATCAATACACCACTCCAGAACCTCGTCTAAACTACGGTGGGTGTAACGGTGGTACTAAGTAACCGAGCCTTCTGTTACTGTTGTTGGACGGTCTAAAGAATCCCATTGTACACAACACGAACTATATAACAGTTTTGTTGGCTTACTCGCTGTTATCACTACCGCCTAGAAACTAGCTGCACGTTTCGGCTAAGTACATTTTACCGTTAGCATATTTCAAGTTAGTACAGTAACATACTTCACTTTACTAATGTACGATTCCAACCTTCTACGTAAACTATTCATAGGCATAATGGTGGGTTTAACAGGCAACCGTTAGCTTCAATAAACTTACCTTTAATCTGCTGGCCAGAGACGCCGTTTAGACCAGTCACCGAAGCATACGGCTCCATTGGCCTAAAGCTTCATCTGGACGTTTACCCTAGAAACTAAATATGGCCCCACTTGTCAGTTTTCTATTACAGTGTTGCAATATCTAATTTTTCACTGTAATCTCTGTCAAGAGAAACGATAATTTTGGTGATCATCTATTCTTAAAACCAACGTTTCTTTTTACATAAATTTTGGTTAAGTTTCA
>LOND01000824.1:60997-90541 GCA_014220965.1 Paragonimus kellicotti | reverse complement strand
GGTACCTTCATTCTCGCATTCGTCAGGGCACCAGTTGTTGTGACCGCAAAAGACGCTTGGTCTGCAAGGTTGTTTATTACATAAACTCCCGTACAGGTTATGTTAAACATGGGACCACGAACACGTACACTCATTTGCACGGCTGACGTGCATTCACATACATTGGGTAGCAGTACGTTGTCATTCGCCCTGGTGGCACTTCCCCATAGCGCGTACACACTATTCCGATAGTCGCTTCTGGTCCGTCGTCTTCCTGGCGTTGAGGCTTGCCTTTAGTTCCTGAATGTCGCTTGTGAGTAGTATACTATTCACAAACGAAACTGCCTGTTATACAACACTGCAAAGGTCTTGACCGTTTCGCTCAGCAAGGTTAGTAGGTGTCGTTTAGCTGGCTGGAATTCCCACGACCATCCACAGTGCTGATTGGGACACCACTTCGACATGGCATTTTGTCGCAGTCATTGGCGAGCCTGTATCCACAAACCTGTTGACTCTTCTTTTTCGTGAACTCAATTGTTTTTGTTTTTTTATTTCTGTTATTTTTCTTCGCTGTACATTTGGACCTGTTTATTATTCTGTAACTTCATGGATCATTGTCAAGACTAGCGGTAGCTTGAGCCACTGTACCCAGGGGTACGGCTGAAGGCTGAAACTGTTTATGAAAATTGACAGGTTCGAGGGTGGGAAACGTCTCAGTGTTGTTACAATCAACATCAGCGTACATATCTAGGTATTACAGCTCTCATGCTCAATGCGTTTGCTCAACCTTGCTTTCGCCGACGATCAGGGCGTTTCTCGCCGTCATACGGTACAACAGAATGCGAGGAATTAGAGTGAACAACTTGGTCGCATCGCACCTAATGTCCTCGACAAACTTACGCCATTCCACCAAACTGCAGGTCTGAGAATGGCTTGTTGCACATGTATTGCTGCGTTTCTCCGGCACATCCGAAGTTACAGCTTTGCCAGCCGAATCGAAAACCTCCTGATGTCTAAGAGTACAACGGTTGATCTTCCGTGTGGACAACCGTGATGAGGCGCCTGATGGGTGCGGTGGCTTAGGCTACATCGATGTCGGAAGACTGTAAACAAATGAAATACTGTTGAAAGAACGGAAGCAACAAACTGGATGGAATAAGACCCAATGTGGAAGCTGTGGATGCGGATACGACATTAAATACAGTGGTCTTCCCTGTCGGATAGCAAAGGTCTGAGTTACCTTTGCCAATCTGTCATCTGTTGGTGCCGAATAGACGTTCGGTTTTGCTTTGTGGTTCTGAAGCGTGACTGTTCACGACGAAAGTTATAATACCATTGTCGTCCCTGCCAGTTGCCCACATTAAGTGGACTGATCGCGTGAGCAATACGGCAGTTCGCCGGCGCGTATTCCGGAACGCTCGGGATGCGCGATCAATTGGTCAACTACTCACGTTGCACAGCCTGCGATGGTTGGGTCACGTACTCCGCATGCCAGCTGAGCGTTTACCGTACCGGGCATTGTATACTGAGATCATCAACAGTTGAAAAAAACCGCGTGGTGATCAATCATCTGCGTGGTCATGAGATATGAGGACCATGTCTGTTCCATTGAGCAAAGTGGATAGGTGTCGCCTGCCTGGATGGGGTCCTCGTGATCACTCAAACCGCTGGTTGGAGACGCTATCCGAGATGGCGGTGTGTCGCAGTCAATGGCGTACCTGCATTCATACCGTTTCTAGTTCTTAATATCTCTATCACTATTATTATTATCTTTGCAATAATGTCTCTTTTAGAATACTCCACTTCACTGTTAAGGTGAACGGCGGCCTGAGCCACAGTACCTTGTGGTCAGTCTCATGGCTGTTATGATGCTGTTATGATTTTGACGATTAGTGCACTTAAAAACGTTGGCACGCGACAAGTTTTATCGGGTCGTCAATCTCAATTCATTTCGAAAGCAGTATTAAGTAGTACTGCGTGCCGTGAAGTTTCACGTGGGCTCCTTCATAGAAGATGAATATTTGTGGTTTCTCTACTGCACGTGCGCCCTGCTTTTGGCGCTTTCTACTTTAGTGCAAACTTCAAACACGATGTAACACTGCATGCCTTGGGACTGATGCAGTTATTCTGTCAGTGCCTTTACGGACTGTATATTTCTTTCATTTTCCGGTGATACACTTCCATCTGGTGCTAAAACTTATGTTATAACTCGGGCCACGTTCCTGTTGTGCCTAATTGCCGCTGAAAACGATTAAGATTGTGGCGTATCACGCCTAACCCATTCTTTCCATTAGAACATATTTGTCCATACGCAGTTATGGGTAGTGTCATCGGTCTAGGCCCTAGGCACAAGACGGTCCGCAGATGTCTGCAGCATCGCATAGTTTTGTTTGTAAGTTGCACGAGATTGAACTCAGTCAGGTATCTGAGGAAATATCCTTTAATTGAGGTGCGTAAGTAACTCAACTGATGACTACTCTATTTTCAGTTGATTTGAACTATTGAACGGGAATAAAGCCGTGCAAGAAAAATAGACTACTGTTTCATCTATAGCTTGTTTTGGGATAAGTTAACTGGCTACAAACTGTGGTTACTCTATTATGGACGACGGAAAACGTCATTTCAACAGTTGACATTCTTTTGAGTCAATTTCGAATTTTTTGTGTGGACGGGTAATAAGCACTGCTCTGACGACATTCTGGTAAATGGAACATTCCTAAGTCGTTCGAACGTAGCCTGATTGCTCATAAAGAAGTTTGGCTAACTGAGTGGGTTGGAGACCGCCTTTGTGCTAGCAGACCCCTCCAGCTTGTGAGTGCCACCTAGTAATAAGCTAAACGAACAGTTTGATAGACAGTCTAGCTGGTTTTTCACTTCTGCTGCACTACCACCGCATGCTGGTAAAGTTTATGAACTTGTGGCTTCCTATGTGATAGCACCTCAGCCGTCAACCGTGCTAAGGCCGCTGATCTAGTTGGCCTCGAATCGGCATCTCTGAAAAAAGTGGAGTTTTTTCACTGCGGTCAACTAACGGTGTCATTTTGAATTGGGTAAATGCATAATAATTTTCACATTCAAAAGGAAAATACTAAGCTCCGAAGAACTCTGCTGAGGATGTAGAAGAATCAGTCATCAGACGGACTTGCATCCATTGTATGTGTACTTAGTTGCCCTTGATTCAGGCTTTACGAGGGAGCAGGCAGCATCGTACTCGTTGTCCTGGCCATCTGTTGTCATTCTCGATTACAAAGTTGTGTTCGATTCAGTGGGTCTTTGTGCATTTTCGAACTCCTTCAAAGGCAGGAATATACCCAACAAGTGCGTGAAGCATGCTGTGAACACTATATTCTCATACTCCATCCCAGATTACACATCAGATGTGGCGCGCTCTTAGGCTGTCTAACTGTGGCTTTTTGTTCATTTTTTTTGTGGTAAATAAAATAATGAAAAACTGACTGCTGTACTCACAGAATACTAGTGTAGACATCCCACTTGCCGGGGAGCCTAATGATCTAGAGGTTGCAGACGACAGGGTGTTAGTGTCGATTTTCTAACCAGTTTTTCTTGCTGTTTGCGTTATTTTCGAATGCACTTTGTAACCTCGAAAGGCAAAATGCCACTACACAAATTCAGTGGTTATATAGGTTTAATATTGATCAATGCTTTCATGGAGCTCGTTGACGTGTTCGTCGACGTATGCATAGGAGGTGATTCAGAGAACTTGGCTCCGTGGCTGAGGCGTACCTCTGTTTCTTTAGGATCGTGTGTGCAACACGACGGTGTGTGAGTTGTAATACTGTACGGCTTCAAAGTAAGACCGCTAAAGATAGGGAAATACAAGCGGCCTTCAAACGTTCGAGCATTCCTGTGTGCAATGAATCACACCCACGGGGAAGCGCCATTAGGTTAGCAACGATGAGCACACAAGACGGGTATTTGGTAGTATTGGCCAATCGTGTTCAGTTGCTCACTTTTTAAATGTCCGTGATTGCCAAACGAGTTCTTTTGTTCAGTCTTCAAGTTTACATAGACTTGGACGGTTAGGACCATGTACTAAGGATGCCAGCTAGTCGTTCTGCCACACCGACACTACCGACGCTGCGGCCGACTGGCGCAAGGTGCGAGGTGGACAGATGATGACCTGGCGTAGACAAATGAAATCGTTCACGAAGGGGTTGGTCACTGTAGGTCGGGTTCGTCTCCCGGGCTGGGGCCCTCGCGACTCACAGAGTCGGTGGCTTGAGACGTTAGGTGAGATGGCGGCTAATCGAGCTCAGTGGCGTGAATGT
Organism: Paragonimus kellicotti; assembly: GCA_014220965.1. Classification (NCBI taxonomy): domain Eukaryota; kingdom Metazoa; phylum Platyhelminthes; class Trematoda; order Plagiorchiida; family Troglotrematidae; genus Paragonimus; species Paragonimus kellicotti. The sequence goes on along the minus strand of LOND01000824.1, from coordinate 86,273 downwards.
TGTTGTTTGGCCGAGTTGTCTGTAAAGTATGTGCATCTGGTGACTCGGGGCAGTGAAAGCCGTAAGGAAGCTGTCTTGCTGATGACGCCTTACTTTCACTTACAGCTCGGTTGTTTGTTCTACAAGGTGTAGGCAACTGGATGTTGATTGTTTGAGTGTAGATGATTGTTCTTGATAGTTAGGTCTCCTCCCTTCCCTTTTTTTCCTCCTGACCAGGGCTGGAATTTTTCTTCATGGTTATATGGCAGTTTAGTGTTAGCGAGAATCACTGATGTATTATTGTCCGTGAAGATGTTTTTGAATTGTCTACATTGCCAGATAGGTTGTCGATGCTGGGTGAATAGGTGTTGGATTGGCGTACTATATCTACCCGTGCACGAGACTGTCAATTCTTTACAAATTTGTTTCTCTCCAGAATCTACCATTCGGTCTTCCTACTGATTACCGTAGGAACTTGGGCATTTTATGCGGCGACAATATTCTGTTCCATTCTATTGCTATTGCTTACAAGCAAATTGATTGTATGGCACTGGACACCGCTAGCTGATCTCTTCTCATGGTTGGTTGAAAGACGAATTTTGAATTTGGTCGACTCTAATTAATACAGCGTCAACATATCGTTTATAGGAAACGATATGTTGACGCTGTATTAATTTTTAATGATGGAATTGATTCCAACCAACTCTGTAAAGACTTCTAAAGTTTTCCCACTCAAATTTGATAGTTTCGTGTGTACGAGAAGTTGAGGTCATTCTGCCATTTTTATACATTCTATTCGGTCGACATCAGTATAGCACACTACAACGGGCTGTGTATAATAGAACAACAAAGTGACCCGTTCCGCCAGTTTTCCTCGTTTGCGCCCATGGCTTTCAAACGTTGGTTGGTTCAAGCCCTGTTCCGTAGGGTCAGAAAGCCATGTACTGACAACAACAACAATAGGAAGGAAGAACTTCTGAAAAAAGTTTCACTAGTCAGTAGTTATTTTAGAAAGTTTGCGGAGGTTCGGTGCAAGCGACAGGGGAGCTAAACTTCCGACCGAGGCTGTTTCAAGAAACCACATTTGATTGAATCTGACTTTACACGGATTCAGAAAGCAAGCTACAATAGGCTTTGAATGATACTTTCTCAGCTCTTGAATTTCGACTGCTGTTCTCCATTCGCAATATCGTCTTCCGTATTTCCGACCGTGATCTAGTAGACCATTCTGCCTCTCGTCTAATTTATTAATTCACATGTAAGACACTGTTTTTGACCTTTTGTATTTGAGCTAGCTGCTTCTAGTCCGTCTAAAAGTTCACCCTACTTTTTTGTCAAATCTGTTTTCCTCACTGATGGTGTCATCCCTTCGTGCCCTGACCATCCCCATGTCAGTTGACCTCCCTATCAGGTAGTTTTGAGGAGTGTTCATTTCCTATTCACCTGCGCCTCATGGATCTGCCGGCTTCGAGTGAAGTGTGTTCACGTTCACCTTTTAGAGAAGCCTATACGTCTAGTATGCTCTACTCCGCAACCTGTCAACCTACCCTGACGAACATGTCCCCCAACGGATTGGATCTGTCCTATCCATTGGAACGTCTTACTACCACTCGTGCACGTCCACTTTGCACAAATTCCAAGTCGCTTCGTTTCGATTCTTGTGAGTGGATTTCGGTCGCTCAGCCAACCTGGAATATTCGATCATCCTACTCACAAGATCATTATTCAACCGATTCGGTTGTTACATCACAAACCACTCAGCCACTGCAACAGGTAAACAGTTTCGTTTATCTCATTCCATCCAAATTCTGTTCTTAGGTACATTCCGGATCATACTCGTTGGATCTTCACCTGCCACCTCCCCCACCTCCGTTTTCTCCTTTCTATCGATCTGATCGAACTTCTTTGGCCTACGTTCAGAGCTAGCAGCCTTGTAATCAAAATTTTTGTCGCGTTCCCTCCTTTGCTATCACAACGTAACTGCAATACCGGAATTTTGAGGTACTTCATGTTTTTCGCTTCACAACATGCATGTTAAATAGTAGTGTATGGAATTTTGTTTGACATAAGTTGAACGCCACTCACAATTGATTGCAGCCTACGCATTCCTATAGACATCTCAGTTGGCCCCATTTAAAAAGATGCACTCTATTTGAGTTAAAACTCGTTAGTAGTTCATATTCCTGTCAACTGCACAATGGTCAGCACGATTACCTCTTGAAATGGTGGCCGTTCACAGCCGGTCGTGACAAGCGTATGCATTACTCTAGGCTCTGAAAAGAGTGAAACTCGAACATAGTGCTTCTTTTCAAGACCGTTGGTTAAAACGTCAATAGAGATGCGAAAGCGACAATCGTTTATCAGTGATATTCAATCTATAGTGATAGAATTGACAAGTTCAATGCATTCCCTTGTTTGCTTCTGTGTCGTATCAAGTTTTCGGGGCATATATAGTGCATGGTTTGCAATCATGTGAAGTAGTGGGTTACGTGCGTGCTGGATGCCTCCAGGTAACCCATGCCCAGACGAAAAGAAAATTTCGCACAATTGGAGCTTAGACCTTATGACACAAGTTTGGTAGATACGGGTTTTTACTCCATTATCCGACGGACTAAACTCGGGTGGCCGCACTAGTTTGAGACCGCTTGACAAGAATAGTTAGAATTCAGGCACTTTCGGCCACGTCGGTTGTGTGTTGTTCACTTTATGAATACCTGGCACCCATAAACGCAGTTGTTGATACATGAGCTGGCGACGCTTTCTTTAGAATTTTAATTATGTCCACATATCAAATGCTTGAGAAAAATTCAGCGTTAACATGTTTTTCATGTGCTTGATGCAACGAAACGATGCGATGTTAACAATCATCTCGGTTTATGTGGGCTTCGCCTTCGCTTAGTTTGTAGGACCGGATATCAAGCAGCCCACATCAGGTTGAGCGCTCAACCCTACTCGCTCGAAATCTTATGTACTGATGGTGTTATCTCGTTTGGTGGTGAAACGTTCGCAATGTAAATGTCAAACTCGGCGAACAACCGAAGACCGGAAACACCAACCCGAGCTATCAACTCCTTCATTGTTCTCAGATAGGGTTCTGTCAACCGGTGATGACGCATTCTTGGCTAAACAGGCTTGTCGATCAACCACCTACCTATGTTGATTATGTTCGATTAGTGGACTTGTGCAATTACGGAAGTTGCACTCAGTCAGTTCCGTATCTCGCATATCTTGTGCGTGTGACTGTCATTTTTTCAGCGTTCCATATTAACCGTTCACATTCCACGCACATCAGTTGATGGGTGTCCGCTAAGCAGCGCTTTTGTGATTGAAATGTGATCGTGAGAGAACGTTTATGTCCTCGTTTGTTTCCGAGTATTGACTCGTAGTGTCTTCTCATACTCAGCTGTATATACATTCTTACGACGCAAAACCTGGTTACCTGTAGGTTACGTGCTTCCATTAGACATCTGTTGAGACCGGATGATCCGCAGAGACTTCTTGTTGGACTTAATTAGTGTTGTTAGTACCGGAGGATTTTCACATACTGCAACGGAGCGTGTCCGTCTCATTTTCACAATACATCACCTACGCAGAGTGATGGATTTCTGGTATTATGGTCAGGTTTGTCAAACCATTCCATTGCCAATGTTTTAACTAAACATGGCCGCAGCAAAGTACTTGGCTATTCCAAAACACCAGGAAACTTCAGTTTACATTATTGACACATCACCTGTCAAAGCATGTCACTCCCACTTTGGAACGTGGCGGATAATCCGTACTGGTTGTGCCGAGTTTTTTCCTTACACACAACTATTTCGATCATAATGGATTTTTCGTAAAGTACGCCTTTTCTTTACTCCCCGATCAAGCTAGTTGATCTTTAGCTGGACTACTCAAGGTGAATTTACATAACCATATGTAACACACTTAGGTCGCGAAGATCAGTCACGTGCAATTGTGTATACAATGGGGCGGAACGAAATATATTTCAGTTGTCGGTCTCAGACGCATGTAAAATTTCGAGTTAGTAGCCATGATTTTAAACTGTCGTTATGTTTCGAGCCGAAATCTCAGAACCCCAAATCGCCGATGCTTTGAAACCTTTACGATTTGAGAAACTTACCTGGTGATTATTTCCGTCTTATTACAATGTCCTCAATCACAGCCTATCACTTAATCTGTTTAATCTTGAGTCGATCGTCTCTTCCACCTGCCGTGCCCTTCACATTTTTTTATCTGAGATATTGGAGCAGTCTTCATCACCTTACTGTTGTTCGTAAAATGTTTCAAGCCCCATACCGCCCTGTGCTTTCACTTGTCTACCCATAGCACAACAACAGTTGGGCACTTATAATTTTCATCCACCACGATCTTCGCCTACAACCAACCACTGAATCGATTACTCATTCAGCCCATCTAACGACAAATGCGCATGATTGATCCTTGTACTTCCCGTGTTCGGCTGTTGGTCTATCTTTACACAGCGGATTTGCTGAGGCTGTCAACACGTAAAGAACAATATATATCAACAGACGAACTGTTGCCACCGATATGCCCCCCTGCAAAGAAAGAATCAAGCAACCAAGTATATGCACCTGTTGACACTCTGATATCTTCGATCGGATTGACTACTTTTCATCGAAGACTGGAATTAACACATAGTTGGGTATATTGAACAGTATCGAAATATCCCGATTGTCATGGAGGCTCCAAAGCATATATTTTTATCGCCTCTCCCGTTGCGCACCCGTGCGTCCAACTTCCTTAGTTAGTGCGACCACATCGTAGAGTCTAGCACATTCCCAATACAAGAAACAGCACTGTCAATTGACATTGATCTATGTACGACCGTTGGAAAACGTATTACACTACGTTGTCCATGACATCAGTCGATCCAGTGCACCTGGCCTGCTCGGCCTATTTTGCTAACCGTGACCTAGAATCGTCATCCGGATTGATCAACTCCATGTGATTATTCCGCCATCAGCTACCCTTCTCTATTATCCCAGCCAGCCAGGTCGTATACGCCAGCAGCGTTATTGATTGTTTTTTCGGTCTATCACCGATTCAAATGATGTGTAGCAGAGTAGTCATAACGGTTTACCGTGTTTTGCAAGATAACCCCACATGTCTTGCATTTTTTTGTATGGCTGTCAAAACGTGTCGTACTAGCATAACAAATATAGGAACCGCAACACAGTTCAAAAGCCTGCCAGCCTAGAATTGAGGTTACTACCGAGAAAGTTCTAAGTACCATGGTTCACTGAGAAATCGGATGCACCATTCAACTCACAAAATGAGCTTAACTCACGACGTTCACAATGCAACATCTGTGCCCAGCGGAGAATACATACATACGTTCCCACTCACCTTGAACGAGAAGGCAATCCCAGAACGTTTTACGCATGCAATAGAAGGATGTTGTCAAACCCCTTGTCAAATGCACAACTAAATCATAACCGTTGATTAAACCAAACATATCACATGCCCAATCATTTATCCTGTTTAACCTGTCTGGTAACGAGCCACAAGAACTTTCTGCGTTGGGATCGCACGGTAGTACTACCTCTCCTTATGCGCATTAAGCAGCTACGTTTTGTCAACTTTTCCACTGGACTTTACGGGACTTCTTCGGAATGATGACCCAGGGTTGATTGACGTTCTAGGGCATTTCCGCACATCCCTCAGTGAAGAGCGTAATGGTGCTACAATAAGTCACCTGCGACAGTTAATACGATTCTTTCGGAATGCAGCGAGAGGTGTCTAAATCCAACAGGATTTCGTTGAGTCACCTTACTTCACAAGTCAGGACAGAGGACGCAGGCGTATCATCAGTCTCTTCGACCTATCTACAGTTGGGTCAATGTAATTCGTTTAAGTTAGCTTGTTAGTTTGTTTAAGTCAGCGGCGCTTCATAGCTGCTAGCACTAGGCCCCCGGATAGGTGTAAAAAGGCTGCCTAGGCCTGCCCATTTGAAATCCGTTTCACCAGCCGGACTTTTACGTAAACCATAACTGACTGCGTCGTGTAAACGTGGGTCACCATTCGTCACCAAAAGTTTGGCTCTATGAGGTATCGCACAGATTGATTAAGCCAATATGTCAGTAATGTAACTTTATGCACCCCGAGAGGTAAATTTCCTCAAAATGCCAGGTCGGATCTTCCGAAGTTGTGTGATATTCGGAAAGTACTGTCTACCAAATGTAACTCCAAAATATTGAATTGTATCTCCACAGCAATGTCACAAATAGGACGCGAAATTTGATCGTCATATTCTCTAAAAACCGACAAGAGCACAAAAGAAATTGAATTCGACCAATTTCTCGTATCTGAAAATCCACAGAACCTGGAGCCATTGGTAGTAAATTCAAAAAAAGGTACTCCGTTGTAAATCCCGCTGTGTTTATATTAATGCCTCATATCTCACCAAATTGGAAGACTTTCGAGGGGTTTGCAGTTCATTAAGACTGTCCCTTGTTTGTTCAGTATATGTGTTAGGTGTTATAAAGGAGCAATCAAATGTACCGAGTACGATCACGTTTAGGTGCGATCAGCGTAATGGTTTGACAGCAGGTCATGATATGTGTGGGACAGACAAGTCTCATTTAACTTTACTAGACACCGTATGACGGGTCGTACGTGCGCCTCTCTGTTCGGCATGACTTATGAACTTGCCTAAAAGCACATACGCAAGCTTACCTCTAGGCTATTCTCATACATTCTCTTCATGGATGCCTTTAATTATCTTAGGACCGACTACTACATCAGTGAAAATAACGCTGAATCTGCGTCAGACACCTGAATTCTGTGATGAAGTTATGGATGCTCACTTAACGGATGGTGTTAGAATGTTCGCACTTTGGAGGTTCTTATAGAAGCTCCTTCAGACTAACCAGTGATCAACACAGTTAATCCTTTAGAAATCAATGTCTCTCTCAGCCCTAGTGATCACAATTATCATATTCGGTTTGACTGGTGATATACAGATTTCTTGCCCGATTTGCAACTCCATAAAGATACTCGGAAAGGCCGAATATCCCTGACCCGTGAGCCTAGCAATATTCGTCGGCCTGGTGCCACAACGCACTTGTCACTCAGCTTTCATTGGCAGCCTGTCGCGGTTGCGATTTTTCACGTTTTTAACTTACATGTTCTACAACTTCGACGACCCAGATGAAAAGATCCATTTCGGCCCTGCACGAAACACTTACTAACTGTGAAACGCTCAACTCAAGGAGAACCGGTAAACATACGATGATTACTGTTTAGTCCGTAACCGTGAAATAACAACTGTACAAAACGGTAGTCGCCAGTGTTGATTAGATTGGACTAGATTTTGGTGCCATTCGAAAACTATTGTTCAACGCAAAAGGCCTTCCTACAGTCTCTCACTTACACTGCTTAGGTAGGGTAACAATCTCAAACGGGGATATCGCCAACGCTGGTATTTCTGTGTGTTCATCACCAACTTGACAGATCCATCACATACACTGTGTGCCAACCATAGTGATATTCTTAAAACTATCACGTTCGCACTAAAACTTCGGGAATAAAACCCCTAAGTCTAAATCTCGTTTTTTCCCTGGTAGTTGATGCCTGCGCTAAGCCATTATCTGATTTTTTGTAATTGGTCCCAAAGCTTGATGATAAGGTGCAGTATCACCTATCTATAAGGGAGTTGTTCGCAACGTACAGTCTTATTACAGGCCGATCGCGTTATTGTCGATTGGTCCGCATGTCATAGAGAGCTTGGCTAATTACCAATCACACGCTCATTTATTCCAATTTTATGCCCACTGCGAACTTAAGATGAAACTTTTGTATTATCAACCTCCTTGCTGCTCAGAAAGATTGATCAAAAACAGTTGATGTTTTTGTTGGGTTGTCCAAATGGGTTTACGTTGCGCATGGAATTCCCTGAGTTTGTCAGATATTACCATCCCCTTATGATTTATCGAATGTCTCCAGTTTAACCGCTTTCATATCAAAGTTAACGGTGCGTTTTCTGACTGGTTTTGTTCGATTGCCGATGTGTTGCAAACTTTCCGCTTTTGATTTTACTTGTTTTCGAGATCACCGTTTGTCAACTCCCCACTACTGTCGCATGCTAATGACACTAAAACTCGGCGTAATGTATATTGTGTTACAGGATACGAAAAGTTGCAGACGTTGATCAGTTTTACACTACTAAACATTGGGCGGTCGTCTCATGTTCGGCACAACCATTCAGGCTGTGCAGACTGTCTTCTTGGAAATGAACAAATGCGAACTATCACGTCTGAGCTGGATCTAGGAGAAGTGTTTTAAAATATCCTTGGCCTTAGTCTCTGCTGTACAACATTGGTCAAGTGAATCCTTCACTTGGGTCACTCACTAGGTTTTTTGGTTTACTTCGCTCAAGTTTGTTTCTTATGGTAACGAAGTCGCTGGTGTACCGTCATCTGGAGCTACCTGTCCAAGCTTGATGCCTCTGTGTAATGAACTACAGCTAAAAGCTTTAAAGCGTATCCCAACACTACGTCCATTGCCCTATTCCGCTTGGCTGTGTAAACTGCAACAGTTCCCAACGCATTGCCAACACGTCAAAAAGTACCTAACTTTAGCATATAGGATCTTCCGTCAGCCTTCTGTCAACCATATATTTAGTTAACCCAAGCAATCTTCTCAGGAGTAACTCGTCAAAGCTGCATCATCAAATAAACCGCTCTTTTGAGTTGCAGCGAACTCATCTCCAGCATCCGAATGTGTACGGTTAGGAAAAACCTGCTAGTCTGTCGTAACGGCGTCACCAGTAGATGAATTCAAGTGCAAGCTTGATCATAGGATAACTTCTGTAAGCTCCCTTGAAGCACTTGTGCAACCATTTTTTTGTAGACGCGATTTTATCTGGTCATTTAAATTATCTTTTGGGTGTGTGTATGCAATCAATGTATTTTCCAGGGAGAAGTGTAGGTTTAGAATTTGTGCTTGAATTTTGTGGACTGAGTGGCGCGACAGAATGTTTGCTTTTTTGATGAAGGCTTTCGGGTACTGGATTTTAAAAATCACTCTCTTAATTAACACGCCTGTCATACTAATTAATACAGTCTAAATGCTTAGTCTGAGCGTCAATGAACTCCATTGTTAATTGTTTTGGATTATTATGCCCGGACAGCCTGTCTGCTGGACCAGTGGTGGATATTTGAGGCACAATGAAGTTGTGAATGGCGAAGTCCTAATACAAGATGCTCACACTATCGGCTCAGCCGGTAGTGCACACGCTGCGTCGAGATGCCTTCAGTTTCGGCTGATGAATCGAATTTATTCTAAACCCGGGTTTGCTATTCATAGATCTGTCATAAGTCTTACTTATCCTTAGCGCGCAAAGGTAGCAAACCGTTTTTTCCGAATGCTCATCTTAGATCATTTCAATAGTTTGTTTGAATCAGGTTTTCAGGTAGTATAAACTAAGACATGTGAATTGCACGTATTTCCATCTGTCTTAGACCTGTAGTTGACTTGACGCCGGACATCTGTCAGTTTGGTGGATTTTGTGACACGGTAAGATGGGCTGATTTAGGTTGGACATTTTCGGACTTTTAGCGTTACTTCTAGAGTAACCTGCCCTACTCTTTTTGAATCGGTCACCCTTTTAGGAAACCTTTTACACGATTGCTTCATCGAACTACGTGAACTGGTCTGCGCGCATGTGACAACGTTTTGAAGAAATTTTTCAATGAGATATTGATTACTCCTGATGAGCGTCACCCTGGGCAACAGAAGTATTGCAATTTCCCTCTAACTTTGTGTCGTTCTCAATTCGTCGGATAAGTTTCGTGCCGATTGACTGAATAGTCGATTAATTTGTCCAGTGGAATAGTTGGTTTAAATAGCTAGGCTGGAATCTGTCTCATGTTTCTTGTGTGAACATTATCAACTTAGTAAACCACCAAACATCAGAACGGAAGCTGTCATGTTTTGCAATATGTAAATCACATACTCAAGTGATTCGTAGCATTACGATTTGTAGTTTTCGTTTTTTTAAGAAAGCCAGTCCTGTACAAAGCCTGAGAACACTTTAAGCTCATGAATGAGCCGGTGGCATGGACTTCTACCGTCATGTAAACCACCGGTTCTAACGTGAACGCGGAGGTGGGTTGACCGATCGCTTTACGCCCTCAGTTGGCTTCGTTGCGATAGACACGTCAGTTGAGTAAGAACGGGCTAATCCGTTAGCTGGAATATCGTCAATCGTCACTCCCTTGATCCAAGAGAGTAATCTACTCTCTGCCGAATCGGAAAACATCATTGTTAATGTTTAATTCAGTCATCACTGTTAACGTTGCCCTTTTCACGTAGTCGTCCCCTATGATACCTCAATTGCCCCTTCTAGGAAGCGCTGGCCTGCATCAGTTGCTGTCATCGGTTCGTATCTGTCAATAGCACAATGTACCTCTCACCCTCATCTGTTAAACATAAACAATAAACCTATCACATCATCAAGCTGGATAACACGTTATTTGACTCCAGCACCGATTGTTCGATCACATTCTACTGAGGCAGTCTTTTTGATGAATTCTATGCCACACAATGAATATCTAATTATTTGAGTCCAATTGCACGATTCTCCAACTCATGGCGAGGTGTTTTAACTCAGTTGGTAGCGTACATGAGTTGTAATCGTTGATCGCTTTTATTGCCTCCCTACCCCTGTGCCCTCGTCAGTTCACGGTAGGCAGTTGTGCAAGCCAGGTCACCTTGAGGCCAGTGGTTAGGGCTATTGTGATCGTGTGCTTAAACCGGACGCTTTTCTCCATGACTTTTGTTGCCATCAGCCAACTTAGTAAACACATAGTACGTGAGCTTAGGTACCAAGTTTCAGATTGGTTGATTTTGAGTTGGAAGTCACGATCAGCATTATTGTGCAGGTGGTGTATTTTCAGGTGTGCTCTGAGATCAGCAGACTCAGACTCATTCAACTTTACGGCTCTCGGCGATCCTCATAAACTATATGGAATGCTTGTAAGCCGGTTGATAATGTTGGATTAAATCAACTGGACCTCAAAAACATTTAAGCCGTTTCACACGGCTACTCACAAAACTGAGCGAGACATATATCACGGTTCTTGTCTAGATCGCGATTGTTTTCACTTTGCGAGTGTGTATAGGCAACTGAGTGATGGTGTGGATTGTATAAAATGTGCAATTCATATGTGTTTTTCGCCATGTTCTAACTTATAGATGTCTCATTCTCCATATTCAGGCTATTCTCCATTGTTTGCTTGCACAGACAAGAAGTAAGACTGTTGTTGCATGTTTGACACTCGAGCTACTTCCCTGGCCTCCGTACAGGTGCTTGCTGCATGTAGAGCTATAAACAACCATAAGGGTTATAGTTTAGTTCTTGCCAAGACAGGATCGCAGACGATTCTTGAGTGCATGTACACGGAATGCTGTAATATTGGCTGGTTCTGTTTACATTTGCTTAACAGTAACAGGCCTTTGTTTTGTTACTGGAACAGAACAAAGTAGGTAATGTTTCCACAATTAATGCCGTTGGCCTTCTTGTATATCCTTTTTTAAGTTGCTTGATGGTTGCCTTTTCGTTTAAGTGTTGCTTTGGATCAGTGCATACATTATTCTATTATATGATATGTTGAATAGATCTGTCCATCCATTCTCTTGAACCCGTTGATGACTAAGAATGGCACTTGGTAATCGCACATATTGTCTGATGTTAAACGATGTAAACATTCCGTCTGCTCTAGTGAATCTTTCACTGGATCTCGTCACTCATGGTTTCACAAATATAATCAATATATCGTCTACAAAACGTCGGGTGGCTCACTTTTTTTAATCCGTACACGAGATGTCGATGAACATCGTTACATTTGTCAATCTAACGATCAGTTTTGCCTCTTAATATATGATACACGTTAGCCACGTGTAGCAAGGGAAATCATTCCAGCTCTGTCATTTAGGATTGCGTGGTTTTTATTTGGAATGATATAAGGTTCCACAAATTTGGTAGTTCCTTCTGGCGTCATATTTATAAATAACGACGTATTGACCAAAGAAACTGTAAGTTCCTCAGGTGCACTAATTTCTTCCTGAGCTGTAACTTTAACCCATACTCAAGCGTTAGCAGGCCTGTTGAGGTAAATAAGGAGGCCAGAGAATGTAGACTGAACTGATCCAGTCATCATGTGTTCGTATGGCATGCAAACCAACAGGGTTTGGAAGTGCATCATATGGGTTCGACGGGAGCCTACGCGTACATAATATTTTCAACGTCACTGTTAGCTGTTCTTTTTGTACAAAGACATGACTAATGACGCCCATTGAAAGTTGCTTCAGCGATCCCAGGAATATGCGGTTTTTCTACACGCATCATTAGACAAATTCGCGAGATGAAAGCGGTGATTGGACTCTATCAGGTGTTTGTCGTTTTTGTAGTCTGTTTTCCGACTGCTGCATCGATTTGACAAACTGCTTTCGAACAAGTTCACTATTTCGTATACGATGACTTACGTCGGTCCAACTGACATAACTGTTTCAACAACTAAACCTGAATTTTTTCAATAACTGAGACACAGTACATGGTCGATAGTGTCTTTGCAGGATTAGTGAATAGAGTTCGTGTTGACGCAATCAGGCAGAGTTTAACAGTGTTGTAGGTTTTTGTTGCACTGTTTCCCCGTTGGCTAAGAAGAGTGCGTGCCTTGTTGAAACCATGTAGTTCCTTGCTTCGCTGCTTGATGGATTATTATCTGCACTGCCATTATCACGCTTGCGCACGTGTCATGTGTTCAGTTCCTCGGTGTGCACGGTGTTATTGAGACCCGGCTGCCTTGCGGCAGCTGTACGCCACCTTGCCCATGGTTCCTGGGCTGCATTACTGTAATAACCCTCTCTCAAATCTTTCTATGGCTATGCTCGTTTGCCGGGTAACCACAAATAGCTGGTCGATTTCAGCCTGTGAGAGCAATGGAAGTGCAACAGCCGAGAAGGTAATTCTTCGATTTATAACTCCACGTAATCAGCCCTCCTTCAAGCCCTGCTGTTCGAGGTTGTGCGTGAAGTCTAGCCGTGATGTTCACTTAAGCATTCAGTGAACACTACTTGTCAGTTATGCATCTGCGATACGACGTTTATGCCATTATTTTCGTGAAAAACTGGTCTTACCATCTCAGTTCATGTGCACTGGCTATATCTTATTGATTAGATAAAGTTCTTGAATTTCCAAGTGAGTTGTCTGAAGGACTAAAAATTTAATGGTCGAGAGTGAAACTGCAGTGTTTTGTTCTGAAAGTTGTTAGTCCGTGAGCGTGATAAAGTAAAGCTTTCACCGAGAACCCTTGCTTTTATATCAAATGTAGTTTTTAAAACGTAAATGATGCTACCCAAACCGCATAACTTTCCAATGAACCGAAGGCTGTATCAGGTGAATAGTACTTCTGCATAAGCCATGTAATCATCATGCTGATTTCCACACAATCATGATCTCTCGCCAGTCTGTGTATAAAGATGGAGTGGTGCTGAGATTTTCCGGCTAGGTGTTATATAAGCACATGATACTTTATGTTCTGTTCGAGTTTACTTGTACTGGGCTTTTGTTGCCACATTTTTTAAAGTTTACATGTGATGTGCATGATGAGGTTACACAAAGTGACTAAGTAAGTTGTGTTCAGCATGTCGATGGAACCAAGAATTAGTTTGTTTAAAACTACTGTACAACACGTACCACCACCAAGAAAAACAAATTTACTTCCGCTGATTGTGCTGACCACTATTCAGCGAAACTGTATCCACTTGGACAACTGTTCCATTCCCTGATGTCTGTCGATTGATTTCCTTGCGTGTAACAAGTGGCGACTGTTATCTACATTCTTTCAGGCTGAGAAACTAATCGTTATTGTTCGTATGTAGATTGCATACTATTCATGTTCGTTATGAATATTCTGCTGCACCCTTCTCCTTCATAAGGACACCCTTGCAATTCATCGTTGTTTCCGGTGCTCCTTGCTGCAGTAGAGATCTTTTTGATTCTGTGGCCTCATCTACGCTTGTTTATTCTTTTATTTGACTTTCAAACCATTGAGACTTGTTCGTAGTTCATCTCTTACCTTATTGTGCGTTCTTCATTCGGTCCAGGTCTAAAGTGCTGCCGCTTTTTCATTTGCCGATCACTCGCCCTTTATTAATTAACTTGCTATGAATTAAGAATTTGGTCAACTTCGGCTACATCCATCTACAATTATGGTTTACCTGTACTTTTCTGAACAACGCACGCCGAGCTAATTACGTTTAGCCGCCATCCATTCTATAATCAGTCTGTCATAAGCTATCGTTCAAATTCTTTCGGTCTTCAGTTTTTCTGAACAGCCCCGGACTTCCTGGTTTTCGGAATGTAGATATTGATTATTGATTAGTAGCCCTTAGTGCACCGTGATCTGTTGCAATATCTCATCATCTGTCCGCTTACCATGGTGACTTTGTCTTGAACACTCGTTGCTTAGACTCAGCTGAGAAAGTGTCGCGCAATCTAACCACGAGAGTTCTCCAGTCCGGGATGCTGGAACAGGTTGTGTTATGTACTGTATGTTCCGTTATCCCTCTTTAACAATTGGCACATGTCGACACCTAAGACGTTACATCGCTGCTTACCCACACCAATACGCTCTTATTCTCACAAGCTGTTATGCCTTAAAACAACTGTGTTTTTCCCATCTCGTGATATATCATCACCAATTTTTACCTCTGTTTCATTTATTTTGGTCCGCTGTGCCCACCAATAGTACATCTGTTGTTCTTCGAACTTTCCGCCCTTAGTTTTGTGACCTTTCCAATGTTCTGAGATCTTGGCCCACAATCAAATTGTCTAGTGTGAAATTAAGGTTCAGAATTGTATTTCTTCATTTCACTATTTTGATGCACGCTTGATTGTAAAATCGTGCTCTTGTATTTGGAATGTGCTAACCTTCCTCTCGTACCACTGGCATTCCAATGGTTTGCAGTTTGTTTTTATGTAAAGACAGTAAGCATGGCATCCACTTATCCAACGCGCAGACTTCTGTGGTAGTCAAGACTCTGCAAACGTTTTCAATAAGCCACCCGGTCTGTTTAAGGACTGCCCCAATTCCTTGGTCGCCGTTAATCTTGGGTTGTTTTTTACGTCCACTGCTATCGTCCATCTTCTTTTCAGCCCTAGATTGGTCTGCAACGTACGCCGCTAGAATGGGTAACGTATTATTGTACTGGTTACTTTTCACAGTTGAAGATATTTAAGCAATGTATCTCTAGAGAAAGTAACTATCTGAGGATAAAAAATGCGAAACACTTAGAATTTGTGGTATTGTAGATGATACGGGCAATCTGAACATAATGTTGCTGTCGTTACATTGAAATGTGAGTTTCAATAGGTCATCTACCTGGACATATGAATTTCACTCAGTTCTGCTGTGCAGGTAAACAGCTGCAGAACGACAGTTGCGTCTGCCTGTTAAGTTAAACGTTAGGAAAAATACTCAGTGTGGTGCAACCACATATGTTCGCATTAAAGTAGACTGTCTCTCATACTGTAAAGTTTCATATCATTCCAAATGGCTACCAACCCTGGAACGTGGAGGTTTGGGCCGTATGTTTAGCAGACTACTGCATTAACCTCAAACAGTTTTTGTCCATCGGTGTAGCGTTAACTCGCGTAGGTCACAGTGATCCGTTTACATAGTGATTTGTTTTCTTCAAAGTACTCACGTTTGTGATAAGGTTCCACGTTACATCATTTGACGCGCCTCTTCTTTGTTTTGCCCAACTAACAGGTCCTGTAGAAAATCTACGTGTTTGACGCTGTTTTGTTATTAAACATTGGGGTCACTTGGAAGAGGTTTTATTCGTTACAACCTAATTGGTGTATCTCTGATAGTAAACATGACTTGACTTTTACGTTTCACATCATTAGCAAATAGCCACTTCATATAACACCACACTACAGTCATTTGTAAAAAAAAACTCGACTTTTTAGTTTAACCTAAATTTTGTAATATTTTGAATGACATATTTCAATCTGGTCAGTTGACTTCATTCGTTTGCGACAAATTGTATGCTAAGTAATGGAAAACTGTCTCCACTGATCGAAGAATTGGTAACAATGGTACCAACCGCCAAACTGTATCCAACTGGAGCAAATCTGATCGATCGATTTAATTAACAGGGATCAACAAAAACAACCCGAATTTACGCTACGTACCGCCAGCACAATGAGAACAGTACCCGTAGGGTTTAGGTAAAACCTAATATGCATATCCCTCTTCCGGGTTGTAACTTCAGATCGTATAAATGTCAGAAATATAAGTAAGGCTGTAAAGTGCAGTGTACAAGATATTTATAACTTGAATACCACTCAACGCTAATTGCAGCCCTTGCATTCTAAAAGTCGTCCTGCGCTTTTTCAGAAGGAGTTTTGAAAACTGCAGTCAGTTGACTGCAACGTGGGTTCATCCGAATTGTTTGTTTTCATTTTTAAATGGCTGCCTCCTCAGTATCAAAAATGCTCTGCTCGTTGAATAGCAAGTTGTTAATCTGATTCCTATTAACGTCATATTTATCTGAGACCCCACGCTAATTCCTTCATCATCAATACAGTATTCTCACATTAACAAAGTAAACGTCAGTTTTCTACAATGAGATATGTTGATACGTAACTGAACGTCCGTCGTTGAGCTACCGCAGTATATATCAGCTGCCTATATTTCTTAAGAATTACTTATCCAACCCCGAGCACACCATGAGTGGGTCACCTGCTTGCGCACACGTGTTACAGCAGTACTCCATGGCTGAGTGTATCAAACCGTGAGTGACTTGAATGAATATTCACCACTCGCTGCACAGTAACGGTTTCGACTTTTCATCTGAATCGGCAGTAGGCGCCCAGCGATTGACAATCTGGGTTCGCCGGAAGTTTAACGGATTAGTCTGCATGCTGCTGTAGAATGCGCTATAACTTAACAGGCCCATTCATATCTGGTGTTGTTCTGGTATTGATGCAACGGCATCCTTTTATCTCCTGTTTGAAAATAGCCCGCTTTATGCTGAACTATTCGATTTTTTTAAGAGCGCTGTCATGAGTGTCTGTTTTGTTGATTTGTGTGCCGTGATAGTGATCCTGATGCAGAAGTCTGGCGTACATTTTGATGTGTTTCAAAAATAGCGCTATCCTCCATGTTTGCCGTTATGGACCTTGAGGACTATGAGTAGACCTTAACCGTTTACTTTCTCTCCAAAGACGTGGCGGTATAAGAATTTAAACGAAATACCCCACATGGACTCGTTTCTTATGTTATGCCAGGATTTGTTAGCCGGGTACCAAAGTTAAACAAGCTTATGAAACCTGTACGTTCAGTGCACTTTATTCTTACCGGTTTTATAACCAACACTACTCAAAAATGTCGCTGGACACATGGGTTTTTATGTTCGGCACAAGTCTCTCAAAGGTTACTTTTATTGGTTGAAGTTTTA
Organism: Paragonimus kellicotti; assembly: GCA_014220965.1. Classification (NCBI taxonomy): domain Eukaryota; kingdom Metazoa; phylum Platyhelminthes; class Trematoda; order Plagiorchiida; family Troglotrematidae; genus Paragonimus; species Paragonimus kellicotti. The sequence continues at coordinate 68,798 of LOND01000824.1, read as the reverse complement.
GTGACTTATTGTGAAGTGTATAGAAACTTTTTTTGAAATCTGGAATATGCTCTGACTCATTGTGTTCCTCTTTTCTTTCTATGTTAGGATTAAATTAAACCCGTTCTTACAAAAGATTATTGAATGGATTATCATCTGTCGTTACTCAAATTGTTTCTTCGTTTGTTATTACCAATGTTTACTTCCAGTATTGTTTTCAGGACCTGTATCTACTTTGACCGATGGGGCGCCGCATACCATTCGCATCATTTTTACCGTCACGTTTCCGTACCAAGTTCGATGATCTCGGTCGGCCTACCATCGCTGCTGCTGCCCGATTCGGACGTCATGACAACTGTTATTGTTCGTCTAGTGATCTGACTACGGTTTATTTCTAATCTTTTTCAAGACCTTCATTTTCCTCTTTACTTTCTGAGTGTTTTATAAACATTTTTTTAATCTTCTGCAGGCTCTGTGTACTTCGTAGAATTCAGCATACAAATACTCCCCAAACCTCTGGTGTTTTTTTAAAAAGTACAACAGAGTCATCTCGTACGTGCCGCTAAGTTCACGAAGTAAGGTAACGTTGTAGATAGTGCCTGAATGATAGTTAGTCAATACGAGGTTGTTCTGGCGAACCAAGTGTTGATTTTATTTTGACAGTATTGTCCGTACACGATCCAATAACTTACATATTACAGGTGCTGACAACATGAATTCGTGGAGAGGAGTTTGGTAACTGACATACAGAACATCTGTTGGAATGTATACAATCGTGGGAACCGGGGGCTCACCGCGTTGATCTTGTTTATGGTAATCACCATAGAAAACTGCACAACATACTGACTTTGGAACCAACAGCTCAAGTTAAACTGAAATGAGGTGAGAGTATTAGAAAGGTAGTACCACTTGCAACTGTCGAAGATGTTTTACCGTGATTATCGTATTAATAACTCATCCCACAAACATTCACAACATTAGCAACCCCATGTTGGTTTCAGCTTTTTGTAATGCTAACCGAACCACCCTGTTTGCTGTACACGGATAGGTGGGCAGGCGAAAACACACTACTGTGGATCCCTGTCACACTTTCCTATCCAGTTTGGATCTCAGGCTTGCCACAAACACTATTTTCTAGCATTTGATCTACGAGTCCCACAACAGATACAGATAATCGCAGTGACACTTTCCCGGTGGATCTCAACTCTTACCGCCCAGCTTCTGGTATCCCTCGTCCTTTGGTAACGCTAGTGCACTCTGAACCCGATTGATCAACAGGCTACTCTTACATGGACGTTAGACTCGTTGAATTTTGATGTTTGCTGCACTTTCTACTTGCTGCTGATACACATCAGGTGACTCCGCTCCCGCCGCCACCGGTCAGTGTAAGTAAGTTTAGTACTAAACGCTACGACCTCAGCTGTATTGGCGGATTGGATTCCCATTAGGCTGTGCCATCTGTGTGGTAATCGCTGTTGAGGCTCGTTCTTTTCGTCATACCTCCAGTTCTCTTGTTATTGTGTACGCTTATGCTCCAGGTTATTGCATTTACGTCCCTGTCGAGGATGCCATTTTCCCGGATCTGGTCGCCCTCCTCAAGTCGATGTGGCTCCGATATAATCGTTCTGGCCGAAGCTGAATGTCCCGGTTGGCCTTCTTGTTACAGCCCAGTTTCGTTTAGTTGGTAGATTTAGGCTGGCATCACATCTCATATAATTGCGGACGGCTGCTGAAAGTATGTGCTTGGCACCGTACTCCCCCGGATTAGACACGGTCTCAGATAGACTACTTGGCTCTTAGTTATATAGCATGGAACATTCGTGGATTTAGACGATATGCCAGTATGTTTTCGTTTTGTTCTTACTTTTGCAGGGTAATGATCCTACTGACCGCAATCACGAGCTGTCGAGTCTTGCCGGGCTGGCAATAAGGTACAACTATCGTACAAACCTAGGATGTAAGCATATCACTTCCAACCCCAAAAGACTTAATGGATGTAGAACCACATTTCACAGGTCATCCACGAGACATGTGGTACGATGGTTCGTGTGGTAAACGGAAATTGGGTCCGAAAAAAATTCCCTAGTTGTTAGATGCAACAGGGAGCGTTTTGCATGGCAGTTTGTTTAACAAGAAGGGATATTCGTTGATAGCTGAGGCGTAGTCTGACAAGGACTATGAGACTCGACTAAATGGAAACGAAATAAATTGTTGCCGTCACGAGTGCTACCAGACTTTCCAAGCTTATCCATTTGTCAGTGAAGTTGTCACCGGGTGAGTTGGCATAATCGGTCCACACGATTAAGACGCAGGACAGACCGATGTGATGCTCGATTTTGTTAGTCTTCTACGAACTTGCCCTGGTCGTTAGATTTAAAACATCTACCATAACCTAAGTTTGCTATAACGATTCGGCTACCATGCTCAATAGGGCTGCTTGCCCAGATTTTCTCGTGCCGACACTTTTCAAAAAAGATAGGGGAGTGTTAGTGCATGAATTGACCTGGTTGTTTCAACGTGTACGGACGACGAAAAGCATCCCTCTGTGTTGAAGTTAGTCGATAATTTCCCAATCTAAAAAAGAGTTATTTCAGAAACCATAGAGTGAGCTTCTTCACTTCAGTCCTAACTAGGGCTCCGGCTTCTAGTATACTTCAACTGTCTGCGGTTAGAAAGGCATACGTTGAGGAAGAACAGACAAAGTTTCGTTTTAGTAAGGCTTAATGACAAAAGTTTTACTCCGCCAAATCTTGAAGCAGCTGCACACACCGTAGGTCAGCAGTCACCGACTTTCTCGATTGTAGGGGTGCGTTCGATTTAGTGAACCGATTTGCACTGTTGGAGCCGCTTAGGTGCCTCAAACAGACCTGCGTGTGTACTGTGAGATTTTTATTCCCATACCTCAGCCCAGGTTAAAGTTTGCGGTGGATTGTCTGACCGTTTCAACATCCCGAGCGACGCACGCCAGAGATGTTAACCCTCAATTTCTGTTCACTTTTATCTGTCTGTGACTCATAAAGTCCCGGGGTTGGCCTCCTACCTGGTGAAAAGCCTACTGATCTAGGTGATACTGACATCAGGTTTGTTGTTTGACAGGTTCCTACAACACAGGCAATGCTAGTGCGCTCTGTAGCCTTGGATTGTAGTATTTTTAAAAACTGCTGACTAAGTAGATTTTATGTTAAATAATAAAGTTTTAGAGATCGATAATCGGTTCATGTATCTAGGATGGTGTATTAGCAGCGGTGGATGTATAGGAAGTGAAATGGAGGCTCGTATATTCAAGGTCAGATGGTTTTCATTCATCTCGGGAACTCTGGCGACAAAGGCCACTCCTCTGAAGCATAGGGGTCTCGCATATAAGGCAACCGTGAGTGCTGCTCCAGTTTAGGTCTCTGACACCTGTCCCCTCCAAGTAGAGGATGTGAGTAGTCTTCGGGTATTTTAATGTCAATGACTGCGTTCGACACGAACGTGTAAGCAACGGAGATTTTAGGAGGTGGGTATTTGACAGTGACTGTCAAGTGGTTTCACTTTCTGGGTATTCACAGTATCATTTGATCGAGCCCTTTACGAATGATGCAAACTAGCTGTTTGCCACACTGAATACTTTATGCCAAAGCCGCCGACGGCTAGCTTAAGGTGCGAGGTTTCTGGATGATGGTTTGGCGCAGAGAGGTGAAGTCACTTTCACTGGATCAGTCGCTATGGGCTGACTGGTAGTCTCGTGACAGATTTCGCAGCTGGCAACTTGAGGTGTGCTAGTAGTTAATCCGCTTCAGTTTCATAAGTGTTACTGTTTTGCCGTCGTCTGTGTGGTAAGTGCATTTGATGACGCGGAGCAGTAGAAGCCGTAAGTCTTGATGACGCCCGTCTTTCACCAAAAGCGTGGTTATTGATTTGCAGTATGCAGGCACGTGCAGACCAAATGTTTGAGTTTGAATCCGCGTTTCGGTAGTTGGGTTCTATCTTCCCTGCTTGTTTTTTTTCCTTCACGGATGTATAGTATGGATGAATTGTATTGAACGAAATCATCAATACGAGGTCAACCAGTGATTTACTGGAGGCAACAATTGCTCACTCCTGGAGGTCGGAGCCAAATGGCATGTCAGCACACTGATTAATCCGGATAGTCTCAGACCTTATTATTACGAACACCAAAGAAAAACAAGTCGTGTGACTGGGTCATGCGTTAAGACAAGCAAGCCATAGAGTGAGCCGAAATTTTGGCACCAGTTGTGTTTCTTCATTCTACCGATAAGTCTTGTTTGTGAAACAGTTTATGAAAACTCGATTCAACTGCACTTTTGCTTTGTTTGACAAATCCTGTTCTTGATTTCATTTACGAACATAATGTAAGAACACTCCCACAAAGTTAAACTCCGAGTTGGGTGTTTCATCCGGTGATAGTAATTCAGAGGCCGCCGAAAAACGCAGTTTGCCGTATATTGTCGAAACCGAGGAAAAAGAACGCCTACAACCAAATCATGTTCTGCTTCCAGCGCGTGGGACAGGAGAGTGAAGAATTTTCGTACGAATATAGGCAATAAGATGAACAGATGAACTAAACCATGATTTACTAGAGGGTGTCGAACTGTGTATCCAAATTGCGACCGAATCTAGACCATTCTAAGAGGTCGCTACAGTAGAGGTTTTGAGCACTTATCAGTCGTGCGTCACAGCGAAGCACTGATAATGACCATGATCAAGCTTGAAGTATACGTAGGTATGCGATAACATTTAAATAGACACTCGGTTGACACAGCATGATGTAGAATGTGCAATTATAATTATTCCCGGAATGTTTTATATCTCATCCCTCAAATCGATCGTACAGTTCCATGTTCTTACATGTCAACTAGTGCGTGCACCAGGTAACTTATACACCATGTGTCTTCTCCAAGGATGTAGACTGTAACCGTGTAGAAGGACTGGCACAAATTCATTGCAGCAACTTCCTTCAACCCTGCAACCAATTGCACGCTGCGACTTCTCGCCTTTTTCCTGATGACCCGTCTTTTTCTTTACTTCGATGTCGTTTCATTTGCACCTCTTCGAGTGTTGTTCAATCAACAAAAGGTTCCGCAAACTTCGTCTGGCGGGGTATTCACTGCTTTCGAAGTGGCCTGGGCTTACCTTGCGCTCCTTGCAATTACATTACTGATTGCTGCCGTTGTTCCCAAAAAATTCCAGAGCTAAACACATATAATACTTTCGGATCGTGCTGAAAATGTACAGTTTGGTTCTGAAACCTATCACATTCATTTAGTTCGATGATTGTTAGGAAGTTCAAAACCGTTGATTTTCAAGGTTTAAGTGCACGTAGTTGAAGAAATGAACCAGAATAACTACAGACACAGAATAACGAGTAAAGTCGGCGATTGGACTTACCGATGCTGAACAATGTTCATGAGACGTCCGTTGATACTGCAGAGTATTTGGAATGTTCTGAGCGCGGCAGGTGCCGCCAAGAAGTAGAGTTGAAACTCGAACCAACAATGGAATTCTCCAAATGGCTGTGGATCACGGGTGATGTAGGAAAAATTAAAAAACGTGAACGTGAATGGCTATCTTCGAAGTATCTCGCTCTTATTTATAATCGAGCAGAATGAAAATGAACACGGTGGTTCGATGCAGTTGTTACAGCAGATTAAAAAAATGAAATAGTAAAAAACAGGGATTCGGCTTGAAGGTCGTTCAAAAGGGAAAACGGTCATTTTGGCGCGAATCCTCGTTTTTTAAATATTTTTGAAAATTTTAAAATCGGAATTTCGGGCAAAGTACTCACAATGCATCAATTTTGATTGAACAGCAGTACTGCAAGATATTGAAATACATCGATCAAAATGCCGAAAGTACTGGTTTGGTGATGAAAAAATTTCCACCATTTTTGCGAAAATCACCCGTTATTGGCGTTAGGTCACTTTTTCAAGTCTTGTAAATGCACTTATTGCAATGTTCCTGATGGAATACATCATTCTATAGCCTGCGATTGCTTTATTTTGTGTGGTTTCGAAGATATGGCCGAAATGGAAATATACGACCACACGATGTTGGAATTGCATTTCAACAAGAACACTAACACATTTGATGATGAAACATGTATGGCAACGTTTCCAGCTTCCTTGTCTATACGATATTTGTACTGTTCTTCTTGTGTGGAATATTTCAGATAGATACTGGTTGACGAAATGTTGCCCTTGGAAATGGCTGGAAATGACGCTATCATATGGCTGTTTTCATCTTCGGTTGATATGCAGCGGCGTGAGAAAAGGGTATTATGTCCCACTCTATCACTTGGAATCTTCAGAAGTAAATTCTATTCACTCTACTGCATTGTTTCCAACTAGATTGAGGTCGCGTGTCGTTCATACGAAACGGTATACGGAAACAGATGAACTCAAGCTGCCTGCCGATCATTGAGAGGTATACCTCTCGACCAGTCGCGACTTGATGGTTAAAACGCCAGGTATTTGTCGCGGGCGCAGAAAAATACTCCGATCAATATGACAATCAACGGACTCAAAAATGATGATTACCATGTACCACAGACGCTTCAATACAAGTTTCTCATCACTTCCCGCATGTGTTTGTTCTCCATGTTGTTCATGGCGAACGTCATTCGGAAGGAGCAGCTACTGGTGTGAATGCATACTGCATTCTCAGACGTTGATCATCGCCTAAGTCAATTTGGATGGAGCAGCTACTGGTATGAATGCACACTGCATTCTCAGACGTTGATCATCGCCTAAGTCAATCGGATGGAGCAGCTACTGGTGTGAATGCATACTGCATTCTCAGACCTTGTTGATTACTGTAGTTAGTAATGCTGAAGCAGCTACTAGTGTGGATGCTTACTACATTCTCAGGTGATGTTCATAGCTATAGTTAGTCAGGCTTGAGCAGCTACTGGTGTGAATGCATACTGCATTCTCGTACATTTTTCGTGGGCTAGGTCAGCAAGACTGTGCTAGCGATGTCATTTTCTGGATTGATCAGAATCTGCAGTTTGAAAATGACTCCAAGTATATTTTACTATATACAGCTGTCTGTTTGATATATGGTTGTGAAGTTTGCCGATTAGGTTCGCGGGACTTCGCTTTCCGGGTATGACTTTGAAACGGTCCTTGGTGAACATTCAGGTTCATATATTGGCGGTAGCCTGAAAACCGTTATATATATATATATATATTATAATATTATATATATATAGTGCTATGCAACCGACACTTAAATATGTAGAACATGCATCCCAACCCCGTGTTACCAATCAGCAATGTCTCTGAAAGTTAATATAACTGCAACACAGGTGAAGGGTCAGTGATCTGTTGATCATTGTTTTGACTCCCCGTACTATGGCGTCCACAAATTATCCAGTGGACTTAACAACGAGAACTCTGTTTGTCGCGACTTTTGATTCATATTGTCACCAATTTCAGAAGCATATCTGTACGTTCTGCGATGTTCCATCATGTTAATTATCAACCGTTTGAACGCCATTCATCACTTCTGGTGCTCCACGATTGTCTAAACACGCGTCTCCAATGTGTTTTCATTTGAGTAATATCTGGGCTCAGAATATGGGCGACGTGACCCCGAAGCGTACGGTTTACGTTTACCTCCGTTTGCCCGAATTTGTCACGGACCTCCCATTGCGTTGTGGGCAATTATGTAGCGACTGAAAGAAATGATATTTTTGATAGTCGCATTCGCCTGTACACTTTTGTTGATTTTGGTTTCATACCTACTTTTGTTTTAGTCAAGCCATCCCTTTTGTAATATCCGTCCCGGTGCTAAACCACAACTTGCTCCGTGCCTCGCT
>LOND01000824.1:37301-47673 GCA_014220965.1 Paragonimus kellicotti | reverse complement strand
TAGGAGTAATTAAATAAATGAATTCTGTTTGCAAATTTGTCGTCTTCTCATTACGACTTCCGTTCCGCGTTAAAATAAGGCTGGGGTAACCTTGGGCGTACGAACCTAAGAACCAGCATCACGATAAGTGTGTTGTAGAAGAATTGGGGTCTCCTTGTGATAGTTGGATAGTGGGTGGTGTACTTGCTAGGTTCACAGGAGCTACTTTAGTAGTAAACAGGGGAAGATTTGTTGTCAGCCGACGTGTAGAGTTACCTAGTGGATGTATGAACTCGCTGTCTACATAAACCGTGGTCAAACGGCCGATGCTGTCGGTACCACAATTTTCAGTCCGATCGTTGGTAAAATACTTATTCTGGCGTGATATCGCTATCAGTGATCCCAAGTAGGGAGGTCGCAGTGATCGTTTTATTAAATCATATCGAATGAACACGTGTGGATATATACAAATCACAGGGAATTCGACTCGACCGTGCATGGTTCCGCGAGGTGATTGAGTGAAGAGTCCTCATATGTTTCCGAGCGTCTTGAACGTAGTTCATCGGGTCAACTGAGTGAGGTGACTCTTGAAAGAATCACTAGATGATCGTTGAGTTGATCCGTATACTAGATCTGCTGGAGTGAGTCCCAGATCTCCCCTGATGGTTGATCTCGTACCTAACACCTGTCCCATTTGTTTGGAGAGTTCGACATTTCAACAGTGCCTTCACTCGTTGATGAGAACACTCAACCGGACCATTCGAAGAGATGTGTGGAGGATCTGAACGTTACATAACGCTCAGGTAAAAACACAAATCCGAAATGTGATGACAGCAAAAAATAGTTAACGAAGGTGCGTTGGTTCAGATTTCCACCACACCGAATGAAAGGATTCAGTGAATACTATCCACCCCGTTACTCCAAAAGGATTTTGAGTCCACAGTGGGGGTAATTATGATGACAGATAAGTCTGGAGATACTCTGAAATGGCCGACCGATTTTGTTAGCCATTAATCTTCAAAAAGTCGGCCCACAGGCGAAAAGGAGCAGAAAGAGAAGGCACGGCTCAAGACTTTCGAGAGAAAAGTGTATTATCGATTCACATGGTTTCAAACACCGAGTGCATACGTAAACTTGGGGGATTTACAAGGCGTGCGGAACAATGGAAATTATGAAGTACAAAATGCTGTACGAACGCTACAACGGTGACACGCAATCGGTTTGAAATGTTCACAACTAAGCATACACGTCGATTAACGGAACAGGTGACACTGGAATCGCCCACTTCTATTTGTAGTAACCGCAGAAGGCACAGCGAAATTATCTGCCCATTTAAGCAGAAGAGTCCTGGCAATATCCTTGTTAGTAGCATCTGATATAGGAATAGCCCTCGGGGAATGAGTGGAACGATCTACACAAACGTGAGAAACGAGGTTATTTTGTGGGAGTGACCGAGCGAAGAGACAACATGATGATGGATCTTGCCAAGCTGGGAACGTAGGCAAGATTCAGCCCAGATGCGTATATCCTGGTTCACACTAGGCCAAACGTAACGTCGAGAATTGGGTATGAGGGTTGCGCGTACTCCGGTGTGTGTACCCCAGTGTAGAAATTTCGAACCTCCGTTTGAAATTACTGGGTAAACATGTCTGGGATTAGATGTGGATACACCGTCCACGGCAGTGGACCGTGAATGCTGAAGGAAAACCCTGGACAGAGGACGGATAGAAACGGTTTTGAATAGTGAAGCTAGTCGTCGTTCAGCAGTGCTTCTGCTGGTTTCTCTGAGCTCGTGTGGAATGACTTCGGAACCGCATCAGTACGTGGTCTGGAGAGAAGTGCTTGCGATGACACTGGTCGATTTTGGAGTAACGAGTGACTGTCCTAAGTTGCGCGATGAAATCACATACCGGATTCCACGGGGACAGTGTTCATCCGACGAGGATTCGGGTGCGCAGATCAGCGGTTTATAGTCAGTCAGCGCAGTGAGAACAAGACCTTTTGATAAAAGTCGGTACTTCCTCAAGAGCGGTGCCACAGCCGATTTTCAACGACTGCTTTCCAGGCCGACAGAAAACCACGGATATCGAAACGGACAAACCGACTGGATCGGGTGACGTTGGTCTCCAAGCCTCGAACCCGTGAAGAAATCGCTGAAGTCGCTGAAATCGCCGCCAAATCGACAGGCAATCTGCGAGTATTTCTCTGCCAAATGTAGTACAATTAGCTTGAGCAGCTGAGAGCTTTCGGATGAAAATGGAGTAGTTATGTTTCCTCGTTGACAGACTGCTGGAGAACTCCACAAGCTGCGTTTGCGAAAGCATTGGTTGACAGTAAAAGTCGTACGTTGTGGCCGGTATTGAATTGCGATGAGGCAGCGGTTTCACTAAGTGCATGCTTGCCAGCGCTAGGCACGTACAGAGCTTGAGGACTGAAAAGAGCACCCTGTTTTAATCTGCGTGGCAGACAAATCGGTGGTCGTCAAATTTGCAAACGGTGTGGTACAAAATGACGACGGTAGTTGACAATATCAATGTAACGCTGAAATTTTTTATTGGAAACGAGAAAAGGGGGATTTCGAAATGTTTTGGCCGCTGTGTTCATTGGTTGCATTCGCTTGAAATCGGTAACGTTCTAAAAATTTCAGTGAATCAACACCGAACACGCTTAGAGGGATTGGGGGTAATTCCACACTGAGCATGACGTTAGAACATCAGGAGGAGAAAAATCGTGGATATGAGGAATTGGATAACGACCATAGGTGGTGGCATCGTTGAGTGCAGGGAAGCTACTGTATAGACGCCAATCGACTAAAATTTCAGGAAGCACATGTGATGTGGCTGAGCAACAACTCTACGACAGCTAGACAATGAATGGCCGCAACGTGTGACAAAATTCAGCCCCAGCTGAACACAACTTCACGGGTAATGGTCGGTGCGGTCTGTCGGTAGTAGGACCGTCTGCCCAGACGTCTAGCGCCTTTTTACAGCTACGCTTAGTCTATTTGGCCCAACGGTTTCTAGTCTCATGGAGATGAATCTATGTTCGCTTTAATAACAACTCTATTCACATACAATAAATAGTTATATTCACTCTGCCAATTTCTGTTTATCCGGTTCCCGAAAATCAGATTCTACATTTTGTTCTGACTTATCGTTGTTAGTAAGACAAGATAAGTCAGAGGACGGGTATGTGTTACATGTAGCCGATTAATGAAATGTTGAGTCTTCGGACCAAACGTGCTCAAAAAACGTCATCAGAAGATGCACAAAGTTTGAAGATAGACATGTTTGACAATGTAAGATAGCTGTTCAGGCCCTTTTCAAAAATCGGAATGTTGTTACTGACTCTGATTTGATTCAAAAACCCATTCCGAACATGGAAATAAATAACGATAAAGAAATTGGCGCGTATCTTTTTCAGAGCTAACTGGGCTGGCAAAGTGGAATGTTTGTTTCTTAGGCCATATACGGAGATTTGTTGAAGACGAACGGCGAGCGCTGTAGCGATGGTGTCCGGGTGTATCAGTTTATACGGTATTCGTGTAAAATATGTAACGTTAGTCTCCTCCTGTAACAAAAGGGATTCAATTACCAAGTGTTTGGCAACGTTCACTATAGGTAAGTGAGGATGACTATCCCGACAGGCCTTTGATAAATGATCGGCGGAGATTCCCTAACACAAGCTCATCAGATGTGCGTAGGTGACAGTAAATGTAGATGCAATACTCCAGTTGAGGTCCAGTGCATATTTCGTGAAGAGCCAGCTTCGCATCCGGTAGACCGAATGTCCCCTTTTGATACAACCTATTGTCCTTTTAGCTTTTGCTACCTGAAACCGTACTTGTTCGGAGTAATTGAAGGAGTTCGAATACCATATTCCTAGATCTCGACCAAGATGTGGCCCTTCTCTACGGGTGTCAATATTGATGAACCATCTAATGATACAGGAGCCCATTTGGTATTCTAACAGCCAAAACAAGTTTAGCTCAATGTTACGATATTGTTCTCTGGGAAACGTCAGTGAACCATGTTCATGCACCAGGGACAGCTAGTGAATGCTAGATCCTGGCGGTTACATGTTTGATCAGACAGACAGATCGGAGGTTGCCCGTCTGTCCGGTAATGTGTTATGTCGATTTTGATTATCGTCAGCAAACATGGAAAAGAGGTTTGCCATGTTAATAAACATCCCATGCATCATTTATATACCATTTTTGGGTGAAAAGCAAACGTGTCAGTTCAGAAACGCTCGCGGCGGGGTTGTTAATCACTTCACCTTACAGTCAATGGTCTTGGTGTGGACGTGCTTCCTATTTTGACAGATTGGGTGCGGCCTCAAAGACATGACAGACGATACAAGCTGTACAAGGTGGTCTCGTATTGCCAAGAGATATATGCTTATTGATCAACAGACCCTTATGGGACACACGACCAAGGGCCTTTTGCATGTCTAGGAGTATGATGATCACTGCATTTCTACGTCGGCGGACATCGATATATGGTTTAAGAATTCTTACTGACGTCATGCAAAAGGGCTTACCAAGGAACTCCTGCTGCGGAGGGTTAATACGGTTTTCTGACCTCAAGACCTCGACAATGGGCACTTTTATTATCCCTTCAAACACTCTTGAACAGATTGGTGTGTGGTTTGACTGGACCATAGTTACTAACGTTTCTGCCATTGCAAACTACTTTTTGTCGCGATTAGCCGATAACGGTTGAACTTTTTTCACCTGGGGAGGGAAGACGCCGGATAGAAGTGATAGTGTGAACAAATTTAGTAAAAGAATCGGTATATCCTAACCCCCCTGCTTGACAGTGACTGGTGTGATACCATCAGGTCAAGGATGGATTGTGTTTTCGAGACTAGCTAATTGTGTGCGGATACTTCTAACGTCGATCGATACATTACACAACAAACTTTGGTTGTTTTCAACGGAGCTTTATTTTAACGTTTGTTTGTTTAATACTGTAGTTTTTTTTCACCGCTAACGCCAGCCAGCAAAATGTGAGTGAAGATTTCACATACTTTCAGCTAGCGGTCGTCGGAACAACGTTTTTCTTATCATGGAGAGTAAAATAGTTTTTTATGGGTTGTATGATGGTGTATATTATTGGTCCCTCAAGGAATTGTCCCCGTCCGTCTTCATCAATTGATTTAGTTTTATGCTTCTACTGCCCACTTACAGGCGCTAACTTATTTGCCCACGATTTCACAATAACGCCAAGTTGAGTTTTCAGTAATGATTCCTAATAGTATCCAAACTTGCTTGCTCATTACCCACAATTACTTAGGGAGCAGAGAAACCTTAGTGTCCTTTCTCGTGCATTTGACTTAAGTATTTTCAAGCCGTCAAGTTCTATTTACAAGTGAAGGGATTTTAACTTGCTACAACACGAAATCAACGGCGTGGGGTTTTGAGCGGTGTTTTTTTACTAGGAGCCCAGAACCGTATCGATTTACTTTAATATCGTGAGACATGTTTTGAAATAAATTCCTCACCCTTGCTGCCTTTTGGCGTCAGATGAAAGAAGGAACGTATTGTCCACAATTTTAAGGATACTATAGTAAGGAGAAGAAGGTACTCACCGATCAACGTATCTTGAATCGGGACCGATAGAATACAACTGTCGGAAATCTACGGTAACCTGTCATTAAAGTCAAGCTAGACGCTTAACATACGTTATGATCACTTCCTGGGATTGTGCTCCACAACGGACGTTTTTAGCCTGGACATTACTGTGTAGTCTTTTATCCGATGGTGAATATGGAGAGTCCAAATACGCCTTCTGGCTTGGTGGGTTCTGTGACATTTTGGTTCCATCCATTCAGTTGAACGCATGAAGGAAATTCAGCTTACTTTGCAGGGGCTGAGAATGAAGTCCAGGAAATATTACGCATGTTGAAGTCACCACCTATTAGTTTGTGCTCGCAAGACATGTTCTATACATGATTTATCACTTATACGAAGTCAATCACATCACTGTTATTTGCATCAGGTGGTTGGTAAATGCATTCTACGAGTAGGTCGCGAGGACCTATACAGACCAATCAAAAACAAAACGAGTCCTCGATTCTATGAAGACCAGGCTCATCAAGTGTAACTGCGGAAAATTGCTCTTTTAGGTAAATAATGCATCTACCTCCTCGTCCTGTGAGACGATCCCTACGAAACATATGATATCCCATGATGCTTACATGCGTGTCTGGTGTATCAGGTATGAGCAGCACCAACATCTCAGTGGACTAGACATAGACCATCAGGGATTAGACATTAATCAAACAAACAAGATGCTGAGGATACAAGAAAGATATACAAAAGCCAGATGAAAGAAAATACCAATGAACGGCGATATCCAATCCACCAGATTCACAAATTTCGAGGCCAACAATTCACGTGAACACGAACACGTACAACTTTAGCGTGTTGTACAGTATTTTGTTCCTCATAGCTTTCATTGTTCACACTTTTCATCTTTCTTAAATTCTTTCTTTGTTCTTTCGATTTTTATCCTATGTGAATCGAACGTATCGATAACCAATAGTAAAAATTTCACCTCCCAGGTCGCGAGCCCTGCGTTCTCTCTGCGTTTCGTGTCGCTTGTGTACCTGAATTCTGGAGAGTTAAAGGCTAGCGGAATCAACCATTTATTTTAGCACATTTCTGAATTCATCTGTCGTTCAAATTCTCTTCATTGTGGCCTCCAAATTCATTTGGGCATAACGCGACAAATCGTATCCGTTGGATATTTCATTCGATGTAATGGAACTACGAACCCACGCACGTTCATCGCATTTTGGCCTCGTATTCACACGTAAGCTGTTATCTACTGTTCAGATTCACCACACAATAGTCACGTAATGGCGGAACGATAAAACGCAAGTGAAACCAAGGTACACATGAAAGAGGGTCCACTAGTGGGGAGTGAAGATGAACAACCGGCAGGAAATCAACCTCCGACAGTAAACGATGTCAAGCCCCGGTGATACATCCATATTATCGTTCGTGAAAGTTGGGATACATCACGCACGTAATCCGAATGGTCGTGTCAGTATTTGCATGGATGGCTCACAGATCCTGCCAAGATGAGTCCGAGTGTGCGAACAGAAGGATGAACGACAAAAGATTAAACGATGAAAAAGAACGTGGTCATCGACTTCCTACCAAAAACATGACGACCGTAAAGCGGTCACAACAGGCGGCCGCTTTTACGGTGACGATGCGCTGACCTATTCCGAGGTTAACTGAGATGGTGGCGTAAAAAGGAGTTCTAAGTTGACTGAAATTTTGGAGCAACGCGGAAAATCGAGGTGTAATTTGGGGCGTGAGTGAACGTAGACGGATGGAACTCATTGTCACCGGTGTACCGTGCGCCGTTAGCAGTGTTGTGCGACCGAGAGGATTCTTTTGCTGCACATCAACATAACGTGCAAAAACTGACGATAAGTTGGCGGCGATAGTTGTACTTTGAACATCTGCAACGATGAACATCCAACGAAAGGCTAGCCGCGACCCGAAATCAAGTATTAATGGATGTGTGCCGTACGTTTCTATCCGACTTCCACTAGCGGTCTACATTGCAGGCTGAGAAAATCCTTTCCGCTCGTTCTGAAACGATAATCAATTTGGCTCCGAAATCAATGAGAAATCTGACACCTGTGGAATTGTCTAATGTGAATA
Organism: Paragonimus kellicotti; assembly: GCA_014220965.1. Taxonomy (NCBI): domain Eukaryota; kingdom Metazoa; phylum Platyhelminthes; class Trematoda; order Plagiorchiida; family Troglotrematidae; genus Paragonimus; species Paragonimus kellicotti. The sequence goes on along the minus strand of LOND01000824.1, from coordinate 40,010 downwards.
ATAATCGAGATGTTGGAATCAGACTAGTTACAGTCGTACTTTTCGCCGACCGATATTTCCCCTTTCCCTAAGGAGTGGAAATGAATGAGCACGGCTGGCTACGCTTTCTTACGTAGTGACCGAATTTTTGGTGATGTCAGCATAATGACTTAGTCCTACTTGGTGTACGAAAACGCTGACGGCCAAATGAAAACAGGCTGAGTGATGACCCCCCTCTACGGGGAACATCGTTCATCATTCGTTGCATTTGCTTTGTGGAAGTAAGGAACTGCTCGGCAAACGTTGCCTTCATTGCTGGAATGGGGTGTAAAAGATGACGTGTGTTAGTTGAGAAGATGGGCTGACTTTCAACATCTTGTCGGCAACATCAGCTGGCTCCATAGTAAGGATGGTGGAATTAAACGATGCCATTTTTTGCGGATAAATGGATTCACGTGTCTCCTCAGGAGTTTCCAAAAGAGAGCATCGTCCATTTTTGGAGTCCATCCAACTGTTTTACATCTGGAAGTAACTTCGTCGCTTCATGATGCTTAACTAGATACAGAAGAATCAGTTGGTCTGATTTCTCCTGCTCCGACAGTCCAATTCTATCTACTACGGCCTCCTTCAAAGCGTCATATGGGCGCTCGGTGTATAATTCATGAATGAGACCACAAAGGTTTTCCACCATTTTCGTCGAAAACGACTGAACTACAAACGAATACATCAAAGGCTGGGGTTTAACCCTATGAGTTCCGAATATAGATTTCACTCGTTCTAACCACAGTCACGGATTAGAAATACAAAAACTGAGAAGTCGAATACAGATAGAGTTCTCAACGAAATCACCGTCAACTTCAAAATCGTATTTGGAAGCTTCAACAAAATTAAATGTATTCAAAGTGATTTAGCGATTGACACACGGATTCGAGGCAGACGCCAAGGGTTTCCGGATCCAGTCGGTTTTTCTTGCTCAGTGTCAAGCGGGCGTCTGTTGATCTGAAAGGCAATCATTGAAAACAGGTGTAGCACCGCTCTTGGGGATTACAGTAAATACCAAGAACAGAGTAAGTTACTTACATAATGGACTTTCAGGTAAGTGAGAATTAAGCAATGTTCCAGGGCGGTCTCTAGAAGCGCTGCTAACGGCCCAAGACGGAAGGCCGTTGTAAACTTCAAAAATCCTGTAAGAAGAGAACTGCTGCTAAAGGAAGGTTTGAGGACGAAGCACAAAATTCTTCCTGTGACCTCTTTGCCGACCGTCATTATTTGGTAGGATAAGACATTATTCAACGATAGCTACTCTAAAGAAGTGTGTAAGAATTAACTTGCCATGCAGTCGTCGAAATTCAAGTGGATACAGATCAAGAATTTCAAGTCGAGACTCGTACACGACATTTCTCTGGCCCGTTGATAGGTTGGTTGCCACGCGCTGGACGCGCTCAACAGCAGGTTTGTCATCAAACGGACCGGTACACACGACCTGGTTCGCGAACTCGAGTGGCAGTTTCACATAAACCCCGTGAAGCGTTTGAAAGGCTTTCTTGTCTATGTGGGGAAACTGCCCTTAATCATCCTGGAAGCGGCAAATGCACTTTCCGCTGCCATCTCGTGGTGACACGTGAAGGATGAGTTGGAAGGCAACTGGGTGCCGAAATCTCTCCTCAGGCTAATTTTCATGATATCTATTGTTCCGAATGCACTACGAATCACGAAAGCCCTGCCAGAATCTCCACCGAGTCACGTGTGAGTGCACTTGTCATTTAGTGGGGAGCTCCAATCGTCCGACCATAGTTTAATCTCATCAGGATCGGTCTGTATTGCATTGGGGTCAGTGGTCTCTCAGATTGTTGGGTCGGCGACCTATAGGAGAGAGTTGCTGGGGATATTTTTCCGAAGTTCCTTGATGTAAGTCGGAAATAACAGAGGACGAGGCACACCTGGAGAACACTTGCAGGAATGGAAGAGGGAGACGAAAGGTCTGACCAGGTTTTAAATTTGAAACTACTATAATGAAGAAAACAAGCAATCTAGAGAAGAACCTGTCCTTGAATACCAAAGGCTTCCAGTTTGTTTCAGGGGGCATGTGGGACACAGTCAAATGCCTGGACATGACCAAAGAAGATGCCGCCATGATGGAACATTGTCTTTGGTCTCCGTTAGAATGTTCATGGAAAAGGCACATTTGTTATGCATGCTTGGTTGGGAAGAAATCTCTGCAGGGTAGAAGAAAAAAGGTGGCTTGATAAAAGTGGCTGAGAATTACACGCTCTAATGGGTGTTCCATTATCTTACATGGAATGCTAGTAAGGCTGATTGGCCGATAGCTAGTCGGAGAGTGCCGGTCTCCCGCTTTAAATATAAGCGTGACCGTCGCCTTCCTTCCATGCAGTAGGAAGAACGCCTGTATGAGGTGCCTGTTTAAGCAGCTTGCAAACAGGTTCACTCAGACTGGCAGTAGATGAGTAAAACAACAGTCACGTGGGAGTCGTCATTTTGTGATGGAATAGATTACTGCGATAAATCTCGATAAGAAATAATAAATGAATTAAACGGCTGGAGTCACCGATGATGAAAAATGTTCATGAGACGTCCAGTGATAGTGGACAATATTTGAAATGTTCCGAGTGCAGTTGGTGCTGCGTAGTAGTAGAGTTGAAACTGGAACCAACAATGGAATGCTCCCGCTGGCTGTCGATCACAGGCGTTGTAGAAAAAAATAAGACCTGC
>LOND01000823.1:71468-84775 GCA_014220965.1 Paragonimus kellicotti | reverse complement strand
CAGACTTCGGGCCCCCTTTCTAAAAACGGGGATCACTCTCGATAAGCACCAATCGCGAGGTATCTCTTCAGTCTCCCAAATCGTCTGGAAGGAGTTTAGTCAGTTCTGATATCAACCTCTCCCCGCCATCCTTGAAAAGAGAAGGAGGGAGGAGGTCTGGTCCAGGAGCCTTATTACGCTTCAATAACTTGAGCTCTAGGACCACTTCTGCTTCCGACGGAGGGCCGTCTGGAACGCAATAACTGACCATTCGGGTCCCGTCGTCCACATAATCTGGTTGAGGCCAGCTGAACTGTTCTTCAAAATGTTCAGCCCACCTGTCAAGTCGACGCGATTGATTGGTGATAAGTGAACCATCTTTTCATGTATAGTCTCATCTACACCGACTCGACGACCAGTACAACCACGGATCAGGAAAAAAAGCCTTCTGCAATTTCCAGATAAAAAGGCCCTTTCCATCTCTTTCGACTGTTCGACCAAGTAGTGCTCACGGTCTTTGCGCAAGCTTTTAGTCAGCTTGCGTTTAAGTTCTCGACGGTCGTCATCATATTCAGAACCAGGTGGGATCGAGCGACGCTTGTTCATGAGGTTTATCGACGTGATGGAAATCCAGTTCTGTCGCAACTGAACAGCTCCTTCGGAACATACCTCTTCACAGCATGTTTTCATAGCTGCGGCGATTTGTTCCCAGTGTTCGTTAGGATCTTTCACCTGACTCGAACTGGGCAACTTGTTCACCAACGCCTTCTGGTAAGCGTTCTTTACACCCTCATCGCTCGAATGCCAGTTAATTACTTTGCATTTACGAGCGCATGTCCTCTGGGCAAATGACAAAACAAAACGGGCACGCACAACAGCATGGTCCGAGTCCAGGTGGTTGCTCCAAAAGGCACGACAGTCCTTAACAGAGTGGCGCCACCTGTAACTGACTGCTATATGATCCAACTGTGTCCACGGCTGAGAAGCACACGGAAGTCTTCTGTATTGGTATGCGGTGCTCGAAATATAGAGATCATGGGATGCGCACAGCTGCAGCAGTCTGGTGTTGACCTGACACCAAACATACCTCCCAGCCGCTTCTCGTCCGGGGAAAGCCGACCAAGCTGGGCATTCAAATCGCCCGCTAGTATGATGATGTCTGAGTGTTTAGTTTGCTTCAGTCAACGAGGGCGTCATAGAACGCATCCTTGGTATCATCCGAACAGCTGTCTGTTGGGGCGTACGCCGATATAATGAATATAAACGCCTTTCTGATTTGCGTCGACAGACTTTTAACCGACGTATTGAGTCTGACAGCGGCGGCTTGGCTCTGGAACTCAGTGCGATTCCCACTCCAGCTTGACCGCGAGATTCAGCTTCGGCGTCACCAGAAACCCTGAGAGAGAAGCGCTTGAATCGACAGTTATCTAGAGGTGAGCTCAATGGATAACGGTGCTAGAATCGTAGACTCGCGTCTCCGACACGCAGCACACATCAAGCTCCAGACTTGAGAGAGTACTAGCCAGAGCAGCTTGCTGACCGACTTGTCGGAGAGTGCGGACATTGAAGGCGCCAATGTTTACCGGTTGTCTTGGCCTCAGAAAACAATTATCGCCCGAAGGCACATGGAAGGCAGAAGAAATGGGGGGTAAAACAGTAGGAGAAAGTCGTATTGGGTTAATAATGTCACTGTCGGGAGAGCGATAACTTCTGATACTTCCCGGTCGTTTATGCCGCGGAAGGGGGTTGACTTGAGGGACCCCACCCCGAGTCTCTGACTCAAAAGTCTGACCTGCGAGACAACCCGATACGAGCGATTGAACGCAGACATCGGTGGTCAAATACCTGAAGACGGTTCACGTCCTCTACCCTGAGCGGCCAGGTTTCGCTGCCGTAAAGTAACACAGCCCTCACTGTCGCCTTATATACGCGACCTTTAAGCATCAGAGAGGTGCTTGCGTACGTGCACTTAATTAACGCTTCCCAGGTGTACACGAGTGTACCAGACGCGAAGTAAGAATACGAATAATTGAGGGAGACCGAACGTATATTATACGACAATTACAATAGGTCTCAACCAGTGCTAAACGACACCGATACGCGAAAGCAGCTAGGGAGGTTAGGATCCGACCGTCGAGCGCGCGAGCAAGTCGGAAGCGTTGTGTGGCGTTGTCGACGGGCTTACACCGACAAACATGCAAACAAACAAACGCGGTCGCATGCAAGCAAGCAGACGGCAGACAAAGATCCTTAAGATCCTATGTACAATGTGAACTATGATTTTGGGAAGAATTTTACACATCGTACAGCAGGCAGACCGGGGTTATCTCCAATTCACTACAAGATCGGACGCTCCCGTTCTACACCACTTGACATGGAGAACGCTAGAGGTAGTCGGCAGTAAATGCGCAGTTTACACTCAGAGCAAGCATACAAGTACCTCAGCAAAGTGACATACTTCACTGGGAATCCTTTGCGATGGAGGCAGCTCCGGAGAGCATGTAGAGCCACCGAGTCAAATAAATTAAATAAGTGGCCGATTGCGCTAGTGGGGACTCATCAACTACCGGTGACGGGGACCTCATAAAATAATGTGAGCAACAAAAACGAAAATAGTAAGTATGGCCAAGTTATTTTTTTTACTCCCTGCACTCATGTATATTGAACATATCCAACATACCAGAATGGAGGTCAAGCTATTTATTGGCGGAATGAATTTTCGTCTTCTCTTCCTACGTGATTTTAGGAGGACACTAAGGGGTACCACTGATAGTAAAATGGATTTACACATCGTCTATGCATTGACCAATGAATACCTCGCCAGATGTAGTGTGAAGAGGATTCCTCACTGCAGAATTGTGTTAACAGTGGATGCAGAGATATACCAGCCGACCATCAATGGGTGATTGTACGGGACAATGCACCCTATCATGTAAGGTTAGATGGGGTATTTGGTGGAGACAGAATAAAACCACTCAGCTTGTAACCGTACTTCCCTGCTCTGAAACGTTGTGTAATGTATTAAAGGACTTATCAAGGAGAAACTGGAGAAATCCAATGTTATGATCACTGTAGATCTCGACAAACGGTCCAACCAACAGGATTTACGGACAATGCAAAGACATGTTTCACGTGGGCATACTGCTAGAATGCTGAGTGTAATTTATTTGTGACAAAATCGACATTGTGTCAATCGTTCTTCTCAACTTGAATTGTGTTTCTTGATAAGTGCCTGTGTTACATGTTATATTCGCATCCAGTGTATGAGTTAATGGACTAGGAGAGCCACTTGCCTCATCCATTCGGGTTGAAACGTCAACATGCAGGTTGGGCATTAGTGACGCATCACTTTGTGTACTTTTCGTAACGACCTGGATAAACAAAGGTCATGTTGTGGTCAGCATGTTTTTTGTTTCCCGCATGCACATGTCAATAGTTTGAAACTTTGTGCTTCTGACATTTTTCTGTGCTCAACCTAGACAGTACCAAGAGAGCATTGTCGAAACCCTCTAAACTAAGCCGGTTTCGTTTATAATATGTCAAAATCCTGTATCACGATAAAAGCTCAACAAATCAGGTATGACACTTATGGAGAGCGTTGTTAATCATTATTCTTTGATGAGTTACAATCAAGTTCGTTTGACGTGCGCAATGATCACTGTTGGCGTTGTAAGCAAACCTGCGACTTATGGGATTCCGTGTGGGATACGATGCTCACTACCCGAAAGATTTTTAAGTGCACGTTTATACATTTTCATCTTCCGAATAATTTAACAATATAACACCTGAATTAAGCTGTGCCGTGTTGTCCAACTTGAGCCTCGGTCTATCTGATTTAGCACGTTTTGCGATGGAGACATTGGTTAACTTGAATTTATCAAGTACGCAGGTGCATGTGCCATCGTGAAACCACGTTAGACTACGGTTACCGTATTTTCTCATTCAAATAGTCCACAATTGCGAAAACTGCTTTAGCATTACTTCAAAGTTGCCACATACCTATACTCTTCAGGTGACTACCCATCAGGAACACCATCTCGGAGATGATTTCAAAGTGGCTTAACAATCGTTGTTTTGCGTCAAGATTAGATAGGCGATGCAATCTAGGCCTTTCCCATTTTGAATCCAAGGGCGTATTGATCGGACGATTAGACTTTGGTCGTACCTACTGGGTTGCTCGCTCATGGGATAGGAGAACACACTGACATTTCGTGTTCCTTGGTTGTTGTTGGTCTCCCCATATGTTTCTTCAGTCAGTCGTCCCAACTGGCACACAGTGAGTACCATCAGGTATTTATGAAAACACTGTTGGAACACTCCAGTGAGAACAATACCCAGTATGCTTCTCGCTGTCGAAACTTACAACAATGATTACATTCAACGCATTGTCCCCTTGCATTATTCCTGGATAATAGAGTCATACTTACGAGGCATGGAGCGGGTTATGATGTCAGCTGTAAGACTGAAATTACAAATTAAAAGCTGCTAAAACAAAAGTTGATTGAATAAGCAAATTCATTAAAAGTGTACAGTGGAATTTAACTGTGAAAGATGTAGCGGCCTCACTTATTCATTATTGACTGTGTTAGAGCTCCGACTGTCATTTACGCTCTTTGTTGTGAACCTTCGTATGTAATTAAATATTTATTGGAACGAGTAAGGGTACCGATGGGTATGTCGTGCACTCGAACGTACGACTCACGCTGCCAACCTGTCCATTGTTCCGCCGTCGGCTCGTAAGCGAGCTGTGTGAATTCAACGAAATGATTCAACAATTGTCCAGGGGCTGTGGGTTGGGCATGTATGCGTGTTATGGTTGCAACTGTTACGCGCGTGCTTAGCCTGAGCTGGAATTGATTAGCATACAATTTCTCGTATCGACCGGAGGGTTAAAATACTGGAGAAAATCGACGCTAATGATGTCAAAGGGTACCATGGCAATTGTAACACCCGACAAAATGTCCGCCATGGGCCCAAATTAAGAGTTAACAAACGATGTCCGTACGTAGCTTTAGAAGTGATATGTTGCTGACACGTAGCTATGAGCTGCTGCCGGGCGGATGATGCGGACGAAACGACAACTGGAAAGTTAAACGAAGACTCAGAATGGTGTGGCAAAAAAAGAGACATTACATGAGTACACGCGAGCGTGTCAGGGCCCTCGAGCCTTTTGTGGGGACCGTGGAAAAACATCGGACCAGACGTGTGTACGAGAAGGGGTAGACCGCATGCTGCGAGAACCGACTTGCGGCGCTCCCAAAATTAACCTCATCGGCTAGTAGACTCGAGGAGTCCAGGAGCTAGGCTCACTAGACGGGGGTGCCAGTGAGGCAACGCCACCGGAGAACAGGAATGGAGCCGTTTACCCGGGCCCTGACCGACCACAGGCGAGCGGGAGTAAAACGAGTTCGTGGATAAGACCGTCGTGCCAGCGAACCGTGCCAAACATACCAGAGTTTTAACGTGGTTTCAGTTTCCACGTAAACTTCGCTCTGCGATCAGAGAATTGAGGCTTGGCTCGGGAGACGGCGCACGCGGCGCACAACGGCCGGTGGGGTACAACCAAGGGATGCCTCGGACGGAAGGTTTAGGTCAGCGGTGAGTGTGGCCCAATGGGGGCGAGTACTTGCCGGCGTTTCGAGTTTCTGCTCAATGGGTTGGCCGTGAGGCGTGACATGGTTGTAGTAACACCGGTGAAGGCATGATGAGAACGTTCGGGAGTGTAAGAAAAAACCAAAGCGTGTAAACCGCCGTGCGGCAAGAGCGACGCGAACCCCGGCCGGTGATGGGCTTAACCCACAGTAGACCCAGGTTCATCTCTCACGCGTCCTCAAGCCGGTGTTCCTGTGCCGCGTATTGAGTTTTTTTTGGAGAAGATCTAGGGCTTCATTGCACGCACGAACCCCATGTTAATGGCGTTGGTGGAAACAGACGCCGCGGACGCACCTAATGGAAATTGCTTAACCGAAAAAAGTCGCAGGGGCGGTGATGGTTGCGACATGCCAGCTCTTTGTAAGCCGAGCGCAAACCTTTACATGTAATTGTTTCTTTTGTCTGCAACAAAGAATAAAATGTGCTAGCGGAACATCTTTGTATGCGTGGGTTGGAATACTTCACACACACTGTGTTGTTCGATCCGCATTGAGACGGCAGCGACGAAACCCCCACCACCCACACAAGCACCAGAACACCGACCACCCAACAACCCACGATATTCCATCTGGTTCGGAGGTCTGGGATTTGGCGCGAACCACGTTCTACATTTTAACTTGCGATCTTGCTAATTCAGTCAGCGTTTGGTGTTCAAAAGACGCGACCAAGGTTAGCCATAAGAGCAGACTCGTGCCAGTGACAGAGTGCGTGTAGTCGCTCGCAGTAATGCTTTGCGCAATTTCTGTAACGCCACAGTTCCTACAAAGACGAGACCAGAGTCCACAGTTGATGAAAACATCCTGTATCTTACTTAAATTTCCTATAATTCTCTTCAATTAACTGCTACTTCCTCATCTCCGTAAAACTCACTAATTATTTCTTTTTAAATCTATTTTCTCTATTTCCCCTTATGAATTTTACACTCTCGCTTAAAAATTAGACGCCCACGATGCAGAAAAACAAAACAAGCGGAAGGAAGACCAGATGCGGCGACGGGGCAGTGGGTGGGAGGGGTGGGAGGAGAGTGGGGGGGGGGAGAAGGGATGAGAAAAATTAACCCTAAACAAAAAAGATAATACTTACAAGACAAACACGAAAAACAAAATCCATGAGGTATTTTTTTTTTTTTTTTCTGTAAGATTTCGAGGCGGTTCTCTCTTGGCTAGTTCACTAATGCGTCCCGAAGTTGCGTCGTGACCTTTGAGAAAGTACACACCAGTTGGCTAGATTCTACCCGGTCGGACGAAACCCGATGGTTACAAAATTCAGCCTCTAGATGAATGAGTCACAGAATGAAATTCATCTCTAATAATGGCGGAACCACTAACCAAACAGCCACCGTGGGATGCTCAGACGAATTAAAGTCGTGAACGGACATGAGTAAATGAAGTAATAGTGGTATTGTAAACAACCAAATCGGCAGTATAAAATTTAACACACTCGCTGAATAGCTCATAAGTAATCCTGATCTAGGCGGAGGAGAAGCACCAAGGAGACGAGACGCACGCATTAGAAGTGTATTGTAAGGTGGAGTCAATTCAAACAAGTGTTCATTTTGTACAAAGACAACTGATGTAGACTGTATGTAAAAATAAGGCGAAATATGAAAGTATGTACAATGCCCTATAGACACGTTCAACTTCGTCAGACCAAACTTTTCGAAGGGTTTCTGAAAACGCAAATCTTCCATCTACTTGATGACATTTCTAGCGGGCTACCTTTGTTCTAGTCTGGTTCAAATCGTACCAGATTGTATCCGGTCAGCCTGCTATTGGTACTACAACTACTGAATGGCACAGATGAGAGGGACTTATATTAACAGTTCCTTGCAGGTTTCTGTGTCAACGTCCTACCTACGGTGTCGGAAATTGAAGGGAAACCCTCCAGTTTTTACGGTTTGTGTCCGAGTTTAGACAGAACATAAATAACGTAATCGATATTCAGATTTCAGGAATTGGTTTCCTTGGGAACTTCGTGTGCGTGGACGAGAGTTAAAAATAGGTGGATCTGGACATGCTACTAAATGGCACTTATTGTCTAATGCTAAGCAGTTTACTGAAACTCTGGATAGGCTCGTTCAAAAGTCGAAATACTCTGATAAAATTTGCGATTTTAAAGCTAACGTCCGTACATTATCGGAATAATTCAGTTCGAGACATGTTTGTCAGTAGCCTGGAGTCGAACCTCAACTGGCTAAAACAGCCGAACTTTCAGATTGCAGTTGGTCAGATAAAACTACCAGAACTATCTCAGTAGCAAATTCGAGTCTACTAGTCCTTGGCTTCCCCACGCTGTAACGTTACACTGAATACCTCCGACGAATCTAAAAATTACAATAATTTAATAGCGGGCGGTGGATTCCACTTGTTTCTTATGAGATTACAATAAGAATCCTTAACCACGACGTCCTGCGAGAGATGCAACATACAGGACGTGTGGGGAAACAAAGTGCTTTCATAAAGTTTCATGTCAGGTCGTTCTGTTGTACGCGTTTCTGCTATCACGAATCCATTGGCTACTCCATTGTTACAAACATCGAGCTCAGTGGTGTAACGGTCGTAGCCACAATACTTAATTGTCAACAGAATTAGTCTTCAAGCTCTCACATACACTGGGAGCTTCAACAGCTATATTTCTGCTTCTGTTGCTAATTTAGATAAGTGGAAACTCGATGGCTGTCGCAACAAAATTTTCTCGGCATCTACACGTTTATCGCGTTTTGCCCAGAGACATTGCATTGGGCATTTAAACTATGAAGGTGCATTTTATCCGCCAGTGAGGCTGTCAGACCTGTCTGATTTGTATGCTGCGTTGCTACCGGGTCGCGAATTCTTCAAGCCATATGGGACAGTCGAGATCTCGTTCGCTAGAAATAAACTACCATCCATCGTTTGTGAGTTGACCGCGACGTGCTTGAAGTCATCGTTGTTTCTGTGTCAACCGTAAATCCATTATTAGTAAGTTTAAACCTCACTATCATCAGACGGATTGTTCACTTAATCAATAGCATTGAAGTTACTCGATGACAATGTTATAGATTGTTGGTCACTGTCAACAGTAGCCACAAGAGAGGGAAGGTTATTGATTACAGCGGACAAAGTTGATCGCTATACTTATTTGATTGGCTATCTGCTGCTTTGAATTGATGGGTTAAATGAAAAGGTTGTTAGTTTTGAAGTCGTCAGCGTCCCTGATAGGTAAAGTGCTTATCCCCTTTGAATGCCCACTATGAAGAGAGGAAGGAAGCTTACCGTTTTCTAACTTTGCGGTAGTCATTCCCAACTTTTGAGCATTCCCTTCAAAGTTCCCAACAAATTCATTTGCTCTCAGTGACTTGTTGGTGATATATCAAAAGGCGAAGCGGTATAGGATAAAATCACCCATGTAAGCAGTGTTACGGTGTGCGGAGGTAACATCACGGAACACTACTAACCTGGTTCGATCACTGAGTCCAGCAAAACACTCGAGTTTCCCTTAATGATTGTAAAGGTATCCCCGCTGTGCCGACAGTCAACCTTCTTTGTTACAAAGTCTCAAAAGGGGTCAAAACCAGATCCTGAGTTTTCGTGTTCTACGGCTGTTGGCTCCAACGCACGATTTTAAATCCTGACATCGGGTTGTCGGCGTGTTCTCATATTACGCGTACTGATTATAAAGATTCTACAATAAGTTTAATCCTTTGATACATAAAACTTCTTTTCCAAATATCTTGAAGGTCGTTCTTCATAGTTTGTGGTAAGAATGAGAGAAAGTAGATGTGTTCCCTATTGGACTATGGATACTGCTATTGAGGGGGACGCATCCGACTTTGCTATTCAGTGGACAATTGGGTATGCGTTAGACCCTCGTCCACTAACAATTTAGAACGCCTTTCCTGAAGAGCATTCGAAACGTAGTCCCAACAGGCATCGAACTAGAGAACGCAGTGGGGTTTGGAAACAAACCGTATATTTCCAGCAATGTTTGGAAATATGATAAGTAGTTAGCTCTAGCCTAGTCTGGGACCAACGGCAGCAACCAAGAGAAGAAAGAAAAGAAGCACGAGGTGGGCTACCGCCCACTCGGCGGCACTCAAAAGCGCGCCAAGCGAAAAGTGCGTGGAACCTTCGAGTGCGTTAAACAACGCTCGAAAAGGTTCCGGGTTAAACGACCTTGAAGAATGGAATAGTAGATGAGTCGTTAGGAAAAGGACAAGCGTTCCCTGCAAAGAAGAAAGTGGCATTGAGTTCATATCAGGCCTCCTATAGCAGGCGTACACAGAATCATGCGTACAGAACAAACAAGCGGGAAAACATGGTTGCAGCCGGGATCCTTAGAGAAGCCACACGATCGCTGGTCACTGCAGCTATCTCAGCTACTGCTGATTGAGAAAAGAGGATCAATAGCTTCCTCTCCAGAACGCTCTTCTCAGGCGAAAGGCATTATTCATCGGGTGAAAGGAAAGTGAATGCTGCATGGAAATGGCATCATTTTCTGAACAGTCACTTCATTCTCACCGCTGATCAGAGGACCGAAAGCTCCAGCGTTTACAGACAGAACTGTCATGTCCTCATTGTGATTCAAAATACTGACGAAGAAGAGAGAACTTGGTACCCAGCACCTTAATTGAAGTCGATTAACTACCACCCGGAATCAAACAAACTACAAAATTATTTATGCCACCTCGATGTTGTGTACATGGCGCGCCTCTTTTAGTTGGTAAAATGAAACATGATTTCGTAGCGCCGAATATCCGTTCGATTGAAGCCCAAGTGTTTCAAGCCAACTTATAACGGAATTACAAGTGCCACAAAATCTTCAGTGTCAATTTTAAGGAAACGCTCCTCACTATTACACAGACTCGACTTTTATTGATCGTGGTTGGTGAGTATTCTCAAATCCTTTTTGGTTTGTCCGTCTCAGTATCAACGGTCGCCAGTTGTTTCTGTCAACTTTTCACGCTCTTTGGTATGCCACCGTATGTTCATTCGGATCTCGGTTTGGCTTTCTAAGCTGACGAACTGGAGAGATTTCTGCGCAGCAAATATGTTGCTGCGAGAAGAATTACCGCTTATAATCCTCAGGAAATGGTGCAGTTGAACGTTTAAATGCAACCTTATTCCAAACTATAAATCTGTCACTTGGGCAACGAAACTCGAATGTACTCAATAGGCTTGTGCTTTCCTGAATGCGTTGCACCCAATTACACCTGCATTATACACACCCACAGATGCTATTCCTGTGTTTACAACCAAACACAAATCCACTTGTGGTACATAAACTGGTTTTCTCAGTCGAACGCTGTACTCATGAATTGCTGGGTGCTCTTGTCTGTAGTAAAACCTCTGACATGAAAAGTTGGGTGTCTTGGTTACACTCCCGACTTGTTTTCTCGACGTTAGAAAGGTAATCGTTTTAATTCGATATCTTACTCCTAGTTGTTAGGCATAACATCCCGGATATTCTGCAACATCAGGTGAGCGGCCCGGCGGACCTACACATTTAGACTACCCCCCGAATGTTGTACACAGCAATTAGCAGCTATGCTTCAACCATACTGCACTAACATATCCGAGGGTTTAGGATCACAGGGAAAGAACGAGGACTTTCGTGATCTAAGAACCCGCGACGTTTAGCATACTTGTTATGTTCTGTGAACCTTTCACTCTCACAAAATTACATCTGCTACGTTTACTTAATCTTGATACACGCGGCATCTATCCATGGATGTCGACTTCCCTTTATGCGGCGAACCTCACCGGACATTTACATATTCACGGTAATTTTACGAGTCGGGAATAAAGACAAATAGGCCAGGTCAGTACAATTATATAAAAGTTGATAGAGTTAGATCGAGATATCGATCAGACTTATCACAGAGAAACTAGGTCACTGGTCAGTCAGTTGGCGATGGCTTGATTGATCCATTACGTCACGCTCGTCCAATTATTTAACCGAGCAAGTTGACCATCAATCCGATGGGTCTGTGGTCATGGTAAATGCAACGTCTGAACATACCGCTATTGTTGACATAATGCCGGATCAATCAGCCTGATTCCAATGGACTCGGCAGTAGAGATGGCCTTTGATAGGCTACCTGGCGCATAAAGGTTTGAGCAGTGTTCACTTGGTACTCATTTTCAACCAGGTAAGCCAGGATAGCAATGTTGACAAATCAAATTTTCCGTGCCCCAGCCACCGTGGATGGTGTTCTCGGATTCGTTTCGAAAGTTGTCTTGACGTTCGACCAATATAACCTGCTCCACAGGAAGCAAGTGAATGAGTAGATACACATAGATGAGGTCTGAACTGTCAGTCTATCTTTGTTATAAAACCTGAGAATTGGAGTATGTGACAAAATGGATACGGAGTTCAGTTATGGCATAGGTCATACTAGTTGTATGGTGTACCGGCCGGCTTTGATTCGCTCGATTCTGCAATGGTTCAATCTATTTGCCAGCCATCCTGTGGAATTGTCACCTATGAACGGCACTCGGAAGAACACAGGTTTCTTTCTTACGTCCTGCACTTCAGGTTTAGGTGATATTCTGATCACGTTTCTGGCGATAAATCGTTCCGAGCACAATGGAGTACGTTCTGTATGAATTACAGTTAGCTGGCTAGCATATCCGTTGAACAATTTATGTATGCTCTGATAAGTGGTAGATTTTTTGGTTTCTTCATATAGATTGAACATCACCCACAATTGATCGCAGCTGTCGCATTCCCATAGACTTTCCAGTCGGCCCCTTTCGAAAAAAGCACTAGACTCGAGTTTCGCTCTCATTAGAGCTCGTCAGTAGTGCATATCCTTGCCACTGCCGGGACTAGAACTCCGGCCACGCTTTCATGAGGCAACCGTGTTGACCACTGCGCCATTGACCTCACATTAGGCACGACCGAATTATCATATGTGAACGCTCAACCACTTTCGCTTGTGAGTAATGATCAGGTTGCCCGATTGCCTCAAGTGGATACGCAGTACTTGTCCGGTTAACTCCAGGGGCTACCCCTCGACTAGGACTTCTCTCCAAGTTGAAATAACAGAAATCATTAACTTGTTGAACGGCATTTTGATTACTGATGAGTAGTCAGTGATTTTGTTTTTCCCTCCTCAGATTGACTGAACATCACCCACAATTGATCACAGCTGTCGCATTCCCAATTACAGTTGCTGTCCTGCTGATACCCTTGTTTCAATTTTTGTTGACGTTTTCTAGATCGTTGTTGCCGAAATGTTCTTAACTATATTTATTCAAAATTTGAACAAAATCCAAACCGTAGTTTCCACGTGATTACAGCTTCGACATGAATGCGCCTAAAATAAACAAATTGTCATTTTGAACACCGTTCATCCATTAATTCATAACGGCAGTAAGTCTGACCGGGAGGCACTATGGCTCGAACCGCGGCTGACCACAACAGTGAGGTGAAATACCCCACAGGAAAAAGACACCGGAAAATAAATGCGGATAAAAAAGCAGGCAGGAATTTTATGGATGCAGGCGCACCGCCGTCTGCACCATATCTCCACCTCAATTAGCGTTTCCAGTAAGTCGTTCGAGTGAGCATGAAGTACCGAACCGGGCAGACAACGCTCATTCAGTTCACTCAACAGAATAGTCTGGGTCATCAGTTTTCTTGGCCACATCGTTGTTTAACCACCGTGCGGTTTTGCCCCATTGTTGATGGTCTCA
>LOND01000823.1:58136-69985 GCA_014220965.1 Paragonimus kellicotti | reverse complement strand
GAACACTTCATTTTCTACCGTATTGGACCTTGATCCGTCGGCCTTGTGATCTGGTTGCTCCCGATAAGCGTTGTCCTTGAGTGCTGCATGAGGCTGACCAATTCCGGTGTTTAACTCGCTACCGTCGTTAAACTAGTTTGGAGGAAGGCAATTCAATACATCAGCTGCAGTGGTTGCTCATTCCATTGACGCAGCAAATCTTGTAACAACAGACACTTAGAAGCATCGTTCACCTCTGCATTTTCGGTGAAGACATGTTAAATTTCCTTCTCCTCTCCTGTTAATGTTAACAACGGCTTGTGGTCCAAATGGATTTCAAAATCTCGTCCCCAGACGTGTTGGTGAAAACGTTTGATTCCGAAAACCACGGTCAATGCCCTCTTGTATTACCACTGTTGTTGGTTACA
Source organism: Paragonimus kellicotti (assembly GCA_014220965.1). Classification (NCBI taxonomy): domain Eukaryota; kingdom Metazoa; phylum Platyhelminthes; class Trematoda; order Plagiorchiida; family Troglotrematidae; genus Paragonimus; species Paragonimus kellicotti. The sequence continues at coordinate 69,578 of LOND01000823.1, read as the reverse complement.
AACGTAAGCGAAACAAAGATCGTTTATTCACACGGCCGATATAAAGGATATAAGGTTCGACAACACCTCCAATACAAGCACTTACTTGCACAAAACTATAATTCCGGGACACCATTTCTTGCCGGCATACACTCCAGTATTATTTCTCGTGGTTCCTCCCGGTTAATTCCATTAAACACATTCATCTGACTATCCGCGAGCACTATAATGTGACCGTTTAACATAATTAAACTATTACTTAGACGGAATCAAGATGCTAATCACGCATAGCTCTTGTTTTCCGTTCCGCTAACTTATCGTTTTTCTCATTGCTCGTTCGATTGCACGTCGGTTGTGTGCACTGGCATTATTGTAACGGTTGACTAAGCCAAAGGCGCCAGTACTCCAACACTCGGCGGAATTTCTCAACGTGGTGGTGAGATGTGGCCAAAGCCCACAGCGGGTGGATTGCGGACAGCACGGGCGGCGGGACGGGCCATCGCGGAACGAAATCGCGTCAAGAGTGAGAAATGGCAAAGAGAAAATGCACGACAGAAATCGTCAGTCCCGCGCACAAAAGTGCACACGACGTTTAAATGAAAACCGCCGCTGCGGGATGGATCGGAATTCCGGCCCAGAAAAGCGAGAGCGCGCGTGGGGCAGGATTGTACGCGTTGGACATTAAAAAGGGTGTTTTTGTTGAACGACTTTTCACTGCACTATAATCCTTACTTGTTTATTGAGTTATTCTCTTGACCCCACAACTTTACGAAGTAAAATGACTGAGCATTGGATGACAGGGTACCATATCAGTAGATGTATAGATTCCGTAGCTCGTGTCAAGACATAAAGCACATGTTAATACACCAATCCAAACTGATTTACTGGAATGTACGAACGATTAAACGGAGCAGAAGTCTAACCAGTAAAGTTGCATGACAGTTACATTATCAAGATCAGTCCTAGTTGAGCAGAGTGCTGCCAGATAACGCGATTGGTTCATCAGTGTATATGTAACAGCTCGTCAATATCCTCTTCAGGGCCAGACGACGTTTGCTAACTACGGAACAGAAAAGAATGCACGCAAACAGTTTAAAGCACCTTTCTTCAGGAACGCAGATTGGCGAAGGCAACATTTTTTTATTTTTTCTTAGTTGATCTCTCATCCGGAATATTGCCAGCTGAAGAGATTATGCTATTCAAGTGTGTGATACTGTCCTTATTCTCAAGAGGATCGTCTGCAGTACACAGAATAGAGATGACATATCCCAGTCCGGCACATTAAACTTTGAAGAGGGAGGCGTAGTTCATGCAAAACAGTCCAACCGTTTAACATGATCGTTTAAAATGATCGGCACAGGGGCTGAGCAAAACAATGTCATCCGCATACTCTTTGTTGATCAACTTATTGCCAGGAAGAAACTCGACACAATATTTAATGGATTTCTCGAACATACCATTCAGAATATCATCCATGACAAATTTCAGCATAAAGTGATAAAGTGATACCATCAGAATTCAAAACGTTTTGAACGAGCTTGTTTTTAGTGTGTCATCTTCAGGCCAAACTCAGGGCAATAAATATGAAAACTAGTTATCGTGCAAGGATTGAGTGGAACCTCACACGACGTGAATCTAGCGTCATTTGGGAAATAAACATGGTTATTATGGTGCCGCATTACTTGTTCCACAGACTGTGACACCCTCGATGCTTGAACAAGCGACTTCTTCACGCACAGATTAGGGTTTCGCATCAGGATTCCAACGTCTTCCGCAGCGGCCACTTTTCACACCGCTGGCGTGAACACGTGTGACACGACAGATAGGCTCAACTGCGACGTCCGTATTGATTCTGTGACCCGTGTCAACTAGGTGGGCCAAAATTGCGCTGGAAATCTTTCGTTGTTGTCCGGTCGTCAACCAAGCCGGATGGTGTTCCACGTATTCTCTCCGACAAGCGCCTTGTTGTGCGACCAATATGACTTACCCCACAGGAACAAGGAAACGAATTAATATCAAGTGAGGTAGCAATACTGCGAACTGAGTCTTAGGGGTGAAGATTTATGATTAGTTCAGAACCGAGTTATAACCTTAACCATGCCGCGTGAAAAGTCATCCTTATGGACGCGTAGTATTCTGGTAAGCGATAAGTTGATATTTTGTCTTCGTACGGATTTATATGGATCGTTTTACGCGCGACAGAGTAGTCACGGTTCTGCTGCCACGGACGCTTCATATTACGAGCCAAGAATTGCCTTGGATGTCCGTTAGCACAAAACGTTTCACATAAAACCTTCCACTCTTTGTTCAGCATATGCACAAAATTTTTTTGTAAATTCGTTTAAATAAACATGTTATCAAGATGCGTTTCTGCTTCAATGGAAGAATGCTATGGAAATGGGTATAATGACCATTCCATGTCCGCCTCGAATCAGTTCATCTGGCCGTATCACTCACGCAACACCAATGAAAACTAGTCTTCCATTCTGTTCTCTTTCTACCATAGACTTCAGCTTTTCTGTGAGTTGAGTTAGCTATTGACAATAAGAAATAAGTATAAGTGGTGACAGATAGTACAGGAAATATTATCTACATATCGTTTATACAGTATACAACGTTCGATCAGTCCTATCAGTTTTGTTTGCCCAATAATCCACATGTAGTCCTCAACCAACATTAGGCTTAACGACGAGCTCATTGCGACCGCATTCTTTTGGCGACAGATCATCTAATTAACCTGGAATTGGATATCCTGTATACATACTAACGAGAATTCCTTGAAGCACTCATTCGATCTTCCAAATTTTATATCATTCAGTTGACGAAATCAAGCATAAAGCCATTAGTTTTCCCAGGTGTCTCGTTCGAAAACAGTGAGCACACTTCCAGTGAAAACCATTCTTTATATTCAACAACCTGACCTACAAATTCAATGGACGAAAACGTATCATTTGGTCTACGTTAGACTAACCTGCCTGAGAGTGACTCCAATAGTTCAGCCAACTATCGCTCTATAGGACGATAAGACGACGTCACCATATCTGAAGTCCGGTGTGGAATGTTAGGAGGCGCATCTCCTAACGAAACAGTTAGGACGCATCACGCCATATCAATCGGCCGGCCCAGTTCGGATGGTATGGTCGTGGGTGGTGGTATGGTTCCACTCAGCCAATCAGATTGCAGCCGTGCGGTCGAACGCCTGTGCGCTATCTGGACTGTTTTCTCGCGTTGCTTTCTGATGCCCCTGTAACGTGATTTGCTCTGACACCCTGACTGCCATATATGACCGTTTCATTTGATTCGCTCTGTGTCTGTCGGCCATGTATGGTAATCGTTTCGTCCTATAAATTTAGAGCCTCTGTGGCCTAATTTGACTCGTTCTTCCAATAAACGGTGTTGCCGCGTCTCTTCTCTTTCTCGGTTTGGGTCAACCGACTGAGCGCGTAAACCAAGGCGACGATCCAATATAGCGGTACGCCATCATTAGGAATTTCACGTCTGTCCTATGGTCTTGATGTAACTGGGCCTGTTAATCATACTGGCACACAAATCCGCTCATTATGCTTCACATCTCTCAGAGGCCTTAAACATACTCTTTTCAGTTGCCAGTTTCTTGTCTTTCTCAGTCTTCGTCCTCCGAAATATGTCATCATCTTTTAATGTCATTTATTTTGTCTGAGTAGAATCGTATACGTATCAAGATCATCTCCATACCTTTATCAGTTCTAGCAAGCAAGGTATTGTCGTCCATTTGTAAGTTGTTCAGGTCCTCCATATAGTCTCTTGTTAGGACTCTACGTCTACTGGGTTTTACGTCAGCGAACTAATAGTATGTATTGGCAAACATTATCTTGACTTGTTCCAAGGCATAAGCCCATCTGATTGTCCAAACATGTTTCCGAATTGCCTAGTACACTGCTTTAAGTAAAAAATGCTGGCCTCAATGATAAAATCTCCACAGGTTCATCAGACCAACTCAAGGAGGAAAAAATGTTAACATAACTTTGCGGGTTCGTCGAGAATGCCACCGGATCAAGAAAGTGGCTCAAACTGCTGTTAAGCTTTCCGCACCTCTTTCCCGCTTGTTTTCAAGTGATAGGTTGCAAATAAGCACCAAACTGAATACATCCGCTTACAGCTAGCTGATCCACCGCGTGACGGCTGCACAGTTGATTGAATTCTAGATCCACTATATATGTGGCGAGTGAGATGGCCTTATGCAGCGTATGGCGAAACAGGGTTTTTGTCGTCGACCTGACACGATTTCTCTTCAAAGTACCTGGAGTGAATTTTAAAACCATCTTCTTCTCTATGCACTCTTTCAGAAAACAAAACTGTTCGCGCGCCACCGCATATTTATTACTAGGCCTGAAGTAATTATTCCAATCTTTAAAGAAGATTGGGCCTTTTGACTGTTTCAGGTGTTCAAAAGTTCAACTGTTTAGAAAGCAAAACGTAGCAAACAACGTGACTGGTGAAGGAATAGGGGGAAACCCTTTGTCGACCACCAGTAGAAGTGATGATCATTTATCCATGAACTTCTACCCTCCTTGTAGATGGATCTTACAACGATCTTAACAGATTTTCGTATTTTACTGGAACCATTTTGCGAACAGGGCGGTTTCAGATTATGTTAAAAGCAGTTGAGCAGAAGGTGGTAGCATTCAGGTCTTAAATGACTATAGCCGTAGACATCAAGACCGCATAAAGTGCAAAAATGTGGTTAGTGAATCGTCGACCGGATCGGAATGCTGTCTGTTCCTCATTCATCGGGCTTTCTGTGGGCCTAGTGAGCTGAATTAAAATAAACCCAGTGATTAACTTGAGTACAATAGATATTAGATTGGCGTCTCTATAGTTGTCATGTAAAATTCAAGCCATCATTGTAAAAGTGGGCCGTATTGTTAATAGGCAACAATTACGGGATGACTATTTAACTTCCCAAACAACCCGGAAGAGTTTTGTGAGTTCTGATATTAACCTAAAATTTACAGGCGATCAAACAAATCAGAACTGTAACCGATAGCACAAGACAGTGTAGATTGTCAAGATTAATCACAACGAATCAGAGCGTAGCCAGTTGACACTATCGGTTCAGAAGTGCATATGTATCATCACTCTCCCTTGGTTAGCATGATGTCTCAAGCCTAATGTCGGCCAACTTGTTTCGTTACGGGCTGCGACCACCGGAGCACCGTTTGAGTGGTTGTTCGTTGCGCCGAAACAGACTGTTCTGGGTGTTTCAGTTTACCAGCATTCCCTGTCAACCTGTTCTGCTCAAGCGCCTCCGCGCTGCGATATCGAGCATGGTCTGAATGTCGACGCACTATACGGCTGTCAGTCAGCTGCAAGTCAGAATGACTTCCTGTGGTGGTACTAACTGCAGCAAACCCCCACCTGAAGTAACCTAGTATAAGTTGGATCCGACTTTTCCAATTGTACTTCTCTCCTGCCGTTTTTTTGGACAATTCTTTTCTTTTTGTATAACTGACATGATTATGAAAAGGTGGATGTGATTTTCTTCGTAACTTTCAACCAAACATCAGTTCGACAAGAGATTTCTCTGTCTACTCAGTTGTTGTTGTTGTTGTTGTTGTTCAGCAACCAAATAAAAACCTATCTAGGTTAGTTTGCATTGTTCAGGAGTGCTGCCTGAGAAGGTCCTGTTTAACATGCACTTTCGGCCAGACCATTTGACGCAGGGTGGCGTGGTGCAGGTTTTATGTGCGACACGCCGTTGTTGAGACGAAATGGTTGTAACTCATCGCCATTGACTTTGCTCTTTTGTTAGTACACATTGTCTCATAGTCTAAACATCGTTAAAAAAACCAAATTTTGGTTATCAGCGTGTGTGACGGAATAGACATTGAACCATCTGGAGCGGGGATCAAGTATAAGCAAGTACGTCAGACGATTAGTTCAGCTAAAGTAATCCACGTGCAGTCGTTATCATGGTCTCTCGTTAAACGCCAAGAATGCATTTATCCTGGAGAATTATTACATTACTATTTCCGGCACACCAGACATGACTTCAAAACTCGTTCTATGTCTAAGTAACTATTCGGCTACCAGCAGCAACCTCGTGTAAGGTCCTTCAATCTCATTAATCTCCGGTGAGCACCGTGGAATACCTCCAGCACGTGTTGTCGCACCCGGTGTGGTGGAATTATGCCCGAGCCTAAAAAAATGCAGCTATGATGTAAATTTAGATAATCTTTCAGAACCATGGCTGGTTTCTAGTCGGCAGTGAGTTTCATAGACCTTCTAATGGTTGAAGAACACTTCATTTTCTACCGTATTGGACCTTTTGATCCGTCGGCCTTGTGATCTGGTTGCTCCCGATAAGCGTTGTCCTTGAGTGCTGCATGAGGCTGACCAATTCCGGTGTTTAACTCGCTACCGTCGTTAAACTAGTTTGGAGGAAGGCAATTCAATACATCAGCTGCAGTGGTTGCTCATTCCATTGACGCAGCAAATCTTGTAACAACAGACACTTAGAAGCATCGTTCACCTCTGCATTTTCGGTGAAGACATGTTAAATTTCCTTCTCCTCTCCTGTTAATGTTAACAACGGCTTGTGGTCCAAATGGATTTCAAAATCTCGCCCCCAGACGTGTTGGTGAAAACGTTTGATTCCGAAAACCACGGTCAATGCCCTCTTGTATTACCACTGTTGTTGGTTACAAACGTAAGCGAAACAAAGATCGTTTATTCACACGGCCGATATAAAGGCTATAAGGTTCGACAACACCTCCAATACAAGCACTTACTTGCACAAAACTATAATTCCGGGACACCATTTCTTGCCGGCATACACTCCAGTATTATTTCTCGTGGTTCCTCCCGGTTAATTCCATTAAACACATTCATCTGACTATCCGCGAGCACTATAATGTGACCGTTTAACATAATTAAACTATTACTTAGACGGAATCAAGATGCTAATCACGCATAGCTCTTGTTTTCCGTTCCGCTAACTTATCGTTTTGTCTCATTGCTCGTTCGATTGCACGTCGGTTGTGTGCACTGGCATTATTGTAACGGTTGACTAAGCCAAAGGCGCCAGTACTCCCACACTCGGCGGAATTTCTCAACGTGGTGGTGAGATGTGGCCAAAGCCCACAGCGGGTGGATTGCGGACAGCACGGGCGGCGGGACGGGCCATCGCGGAACGAAATCGCGTCAAGAGTGAGAAATGGCAAAGAGAAAATGCACGACAGAAATCGTCAGTCCCGCGCACAAAAGTGCACACGACGTTTAAATGAAAACCGCCGCTGCGGGATGGATCGGAATTCCGGCCCAGAAAAGCGAGGAGCGCGCGTGGGGCAGGATTGTACGCGTTGGACATTAAAAAGGGTGTTTTTTGTTGAACGACTTTTCACTGCACTATAATCCTTACTTGTTTATTGAGTTATTCTCTTGACCCCACAACTTTACGAAGTAAAATGACTGAGCATTGGATGACAGGGTACCATATCAGTAGATGTATAGATTCCGTAGCTCGTGTCAAGACATAAAGCACATGTTAATACACCAATCCAAACTGATTTACTGGAATGTACGAACGATTAAACGGAGCAGAAGTCTAACCAGTAAAGTTGCATGACAGTTACATTATCAAGATCAGTCCTAGTTGAGCAGAGTGCTGCCAGATAACGCGATTGGTTCATCAGTGTATATGTAACAGCTCGTCAATATCCTCTTCAGGGCCAGACGACGTTTGCTAACTACGGAACAGAAAAGAATGCACGCAAACATTAAGCACCTTTCTTTTCAGGAACGCAGAATGGCTGGCGAAGGCAACATTTTTTTATTTTTTCTTAGTTGATCTCTCATCCGGAATATTGCCAGCTGAAGAGATTATGCTATTCAAGTGTGTGATACTGTCCTTATTCTCAAGAGGATCGTCTGCAGTACACAGAATAGAGATGACATATCCCAGTCCGGCACATTAAACTTTGAAGAGGGAGGCGTAGTTCATGCAAAACAGTCCAACCGTTTAACATGATCGTTTAAAATGATCGGCACAGGGGCTGAGCAAAACAATGTCATCCGCATACTCTTTGTTGATCAACTTATTGCCAGGAAGAAACTCGACACAATATTTAATGGATTTCTCGAACATACCATTCAGAATATCATCCATGACAAATTTCAGCATAAAGTGATAAAGTGATACCATCAGAATTCAAAACGTTTTGAACGAGCTTGTTTTTGGTGTGTCATCTTCAGGCCAAACTCAGGGCAATAAATATGAAAACTAGTTATCGTGCAAGGATTGAGTGGAACCTCACACGACGTGAATCTAGCGTCATTTGGGAAATAAACATGGTTATTATGGTGCCGCATTACTTGTTCCACAGACTGTGACACCCTCGATGCTTGAACAAGCGACTTCTTCACGCACAGATTAGGGTTTCGCATCAGGATTCCAACGTCTTCCGCAGCGGCCACTTTTCACACCGCTGGCGTGAACACGTGTGACACGACAGATAGGCTCAACTGCGACGTCCGTATTGATTCTGTGACCCGTGTCAACTAGGTGGGCCAAAATTGCGCTGGAAATCTTTCGTTGTTGTCCGGTCGTCAACCAAGCCGGATGGTGTTCCCGTATTCTCTCCGACAAGCGCCTTGTTGTGCGACCAATGTAACCTGCTCCACAGGAACAAGGAAACGAATTAATATCAAGTGAGTAGCAATACTGCGAACTGAGTCTTAGGGGTGAAGATTTATGATTAGTTCAGAACCGAGTTATAACCTTAACCATGCCGCGTGAAAAGTCATCCTTATGGACGCGTAGTATTCTGGTAAGCGATAAAGTTGATATTTTGTCTTCGTACGGATTTATATGGATCGTTTTACGCGCGACAGAGTAGTCACGGTTCTGCTGCCACGGACGCTTCATATTACGAGCCAAGAATTGCCTTGGATGTCCGTTAGCACAAAACGTTTCACATAAAACCTTCCACTCTTTGTTCAGCATATGCACAAAATTTTTTTGTAAATTCGTTTAAATAAACATGTTATCAAGATGCGTTTCTGCTTCAATGGAAGAATGCTATGGAAATGGGTATAATGACCATTCCATGTCCGCCTCGAATCAGTTCATCTGGCCGTATCACTCACGCAACACCAATGAAAACTAGTCTTCCATTCTGTTCTCTTTCTACCATAGACTTCAGCTTTTCTGTGAGTTGAGTTAGCTATTGACAATAAGAAATAAGTATAAGTGGTGACAGATAGTACAGGAAATATTATCTACATATCGTTTATACAGTATACAACGTTCGATCAGTCCTATCAGTTTTGTTTGCCCAATAATCCACATGTAGTCCTCAACCAACATTAGGCTTAACGACGAGCTCATTGCGACCGCATTCTTTTGGCGACAGATCATCTAATTAACCTGGAATTGGATATCCTGTATACATACTAACGAGAATTCCTTGAAGCACTCATTCGATCTTCCAAATTTTATATCATTCAGTTGGACGAAATCAAGCATAAAGCCATTAGTTTTCCCAGGTGTCTCGTTCGAAAACAGTGAGCACACTTCCAGTGAAAACCATTCTTTATATTCAACAACCTGACCTACAAATTCAATGGACGAAAACGTATCATTTGGTCTACGTTAGACTAACCTGCCTGAGAGTGACTCCAATAGTTCAGCCAACTATCGCTCTATAGGACGATAAGACGACGTCACCATATCTGAAGTCCGGTGTGGAATGTTAGGAGGCGCATCTCCTAACGAAACAGCCAGGACGCATCACGCCATATCGATCGGCCGGCCCAGTTCGGATGGTATGGTCGTGGGTGGTGGTATGGTTCCACTCAGCCAATCAGATTGCAGCCGTGCGGTCGAACGCCTGTGCGCTATCTGGACTGTTTTCTCGCGTTGCTTTCTGATGCCCCTGTAACGTGATTTGCTCTGACACCCTGACTGCCATATATGACTGTTTCATTTGATTCGCTGTTTTAGTGCAACTACTTCGTTGTTCTCGTTAACCGACCTTTCATTACTAGGTCAACGAATTGAGATAGTTAACCGACCAACAGCGATGTCACCATAATCATTACCTACTGTTCTGGAGGCAGGAAAGGTCACGTCGTCACCGAGGTCATCTGCTTAGGACTCCTATCCCAATGTCGGAAAAAAACTCGTATTCATTTTACTTCTTGTCGAAGAAACTACGGTAATCGAAGAGTTGAGCGGACGTTCACACGATGGGTGAAATGTATAGTAAGTATATTGCTGAAAGGCGTGTGCCTGTATAGTCTGTCACAAGATGTGCGGTTCGAGTCGTTGTTTGGAAGCAAGACGAATCCAGTGGTCTGAGCATGGACACACTGCTATGTGTCCTTACACCATCTGACCAACAACCAATTTCGTCTTTACTCTATCCACTGCATACTACGAGAAAATGAACTGAAAAGAGAACTAGAATTGTTTTTGAAGGAACATGAAGAAATTTGAATTCCAGAATAGTACGTTCTCTTGTACAGAATGTGCACAGCCGAGTTATCGAAATAGGGGACCAACTTGACAGAAACATATTGTGTTACTCTTCTTGAGCCACGACACTCAAAATAGCCGTCCAAATGTTTCTTAAAACTAGTCGTGTTTTTGTGTACAATTCATTTCACATTAGTGCGGTTCGAAAAAGTCTACCCTGGTATTTTCTACTGAGATGTTTGTTTGTTGCGAAACGTGCTTGTTGCCGACTTGAACTTATGGATGATATTGCTGAAAGGCGTGTGTCTGTATAGTCTGTCACAAGATGTGCGGTTCGCGTCGTTTTTTGGATGTAAGATGATCTTCCATGTATGGTATTCATCAAGGGAGTTTGGAATTCTGTCACCCATTCACTGACGTTCCTACAAGACAACACTTTTAATCCCATGATTATTTTGAATATTTTTCCTTTTTCATAATTTCATTGTGAATATGTTCCATAAATTACCTATGAGGTAATTACACAGTGCCACATGGGACGTTTCGATAATCTGTTGACAAACCTCCCAGATGTGTATCATCATTTGATGGCGTCTCCCTCACCCGTTTCCACATACATAAAAGTCTGAAATTTACTATTCTCCTACTCTGTAATTTGCATTCGGTTTGCGTCCTTAAAGGCACTAAGATCACTGACGTTTGATTAGAACCACGGGATGATCAAACGATCACGTGATCAGAGAATATGAAAACCCTGGCTGTTCCGTTGAGTGAAATCACGAGGTGTCGCCTGACAGGTTGTGAACTTCATGATCACTCAGATCTGTGGCTAGAGGCGCTACCAAAATAGTGATAATCTACAGTCAACGACTAGTCTTTTTATTCAACTATATTTTATCCAGATTTTTTCTCTTTTGATAATTTTTTTTCTTCTACAGTATTCTGCAAACAACAGTCAGAACTACATTGTTGTCTGCTGTGTGGACGTAGGATTGTCCACTGAACAG
>LOND01000823.1:44488-55073 GCA_014220965.1 Paragonimus kellicotti | reverse complement strand
CCCTCTGTCTGTCAGCCATGTATGGTAATCGTTTCGTCCTATAAATTTAGAGCTTCTGTGGCCTAATTTTGACTCGTTCTTCCAATAAACGGTGTTGCCGCGTCTCTTCTCTTTCTCGGTTTGGGTCAAGCGACTGAGCGCGTAACAAAGGCGACGATCCAATATAGCGGTACGCCATCATTAGGAATTTCACGTCTGTCCTATGGTCTTGATGTAACTGGGCCTGTTAATCATACTGGCACACAAATCCGCTCATTATGCTTCACATCTCTCAGAGGCTTAAACATACTCCTTTTCAGTTGCCAGTTTCTTGTCTTTCTCAGTCTTCGTCCTCCGAAATATGTCATCATCGTTTAATGTCATTTATTTTGTCTGAGTAGAATCGTATACGTATCAAGACCATCTCCATACCTTTATCAGTTCTAGCAAGCAAGGTATTGTCGTCCATTTGTAAGTTGTTCAGGTCCTCCATATAGTCTCTTGTTAGGACTCTACGTCTACTGGGTTTTACGTCAGCGAACTAATAGTATGTATTGGCAAACATTATCTTGACTTGTTCCAAGGCATAAGCCCATCTGATTGTCCAAACATGTTTCCGAATTGCCTAGTACACTGCTTTAAGTAAAAAATGCTGGCCTCAATGATAAAATCTCCACAGGTTCATCAGACCAACTCAAGGAGGAAAAAATGTTAACATAACTTTGCGGGTTCGTCGAGAATGCCACCGGATCAAGAAAGTGGCTCAAACTGCTGTTAAGCTTTCCGCACCTCTTTCCCGCTTGTTTTCAAGTGATAGGTTGCAAATAAGCACCAAACTGAATACATCCGCTTACAGCTAGCTGATCCACCGCGTGACGGCTGCACAGTTGATTGAATTCTAGATCCACTATATATGTGGCGAGTGAGATGGCCTTATGCAGCGTATGGCGAAACAGGGTTTTTGTCGTCGACCTGACACGATTTCTCTTCAAAGTACCTGGAGTGAATTTTAAAACCATCTTCTTCTCTATGCACTCTTTCAGAAAACAAAACTGTTCGCGCGCCACCGCATATTTATTACTAGGCCTGAAGTAATTATTCCAATCTTTAAAGAAGATTGGGCCTTTTGACTGTTTCAGGTGTTCAAAAGTTCAACTGTTTAGAAAGCAAAACGTAGCAAACAACGTGACTGGTGAAGGAATAGGGGGAAACCCTTGTCGACCACCAGTAGAAGTGATGATCATTTATCCATGAACTTCTACCCTCCTTGTAGATGGATCTTACAACGATCTTAACAGATTTTCGTATTTTACTGGAACCATTTTGCGAACAGGGCGGTTTCAGATTATGTTAAAAGCAGTTGAGCAGAAGGTGGTAGCATTCAGGTCTTAAATGACTATAGCCGTAGACATCAAGACCGCATAAAGTGCAAAAATGTGGTTAGTGAATCGTCGACCGGATCGGAATGCTGTCTGTTCCTCATTCATCGGGCTTTCTGTGGGCCTAGTGAGCTGAATTAAAATAAACCCAGTGATTAACTTGAGTACAATAGATATTAGATTGGCGTCTCTATAGTTGTCATGTAAAATTCAAGCCATCATTGTAAAAGTGGGCCGTATTGTTAATAGGCAACAATTACGGGATGACTATTTAACTTCCCAAACAACCCGGAAGAGTTTTGTGAGTTCTGATATTAACCTCTTCTCAACATTTTTCAAAAAAAGGTGAGAGGAGATTTGGTCAACGAACCGTGTCATGTTTAAACGACTTAAGCTTCAGGGCCACTTCTGATTTCCAACGAGGGTCTTCTGAAACTTAACGACTAATCAGTCAGGTCCCATCCTTCATTTAGTCCGGTTTCTTTTTCAAAACGTTCAGGCTACCTGTTAAGCCTGCACGAATGGTGATTTAAGAACCATAAGTTTAAGATATAATCTCGTTTAACCTCACCCGGCTACCAGCACGACTGCGAATCGAGGAGAGTAGCTTTTTGCTATTCCCAGATAGAAATACTTATTCCATCTTTTTCTACTGTTTGACCAAGTGATGCTCATGGTCTTTGTGCAAGCGTTTGAGTTCTCGGCGGTAGTCATCAAATTCGCACGCAGGTGGAATCGAATGACGTCTGTTCACAAAGCTCTTTCGCTTAACTGGAAATGGACAATCTGTTTACTGATAGACGTTCTTTGTCCCCTCTTAGCTCGAATGCCAGTTAATTATCTTGCGTTCACGATTTGTATCTCTGGCTTATATGCACTAAACAGATTACATGTGGCATACTAGTTCCCTCTATTTTGAATTACAAAACCCAAAGCATGCAGACAACGAGATGCACACAGCTGTACAGTCAGAACTACACTGTTGTCTGCTGTGTGGACGTAGGATTGTCCACTGAACAGTCGATCTCCCAATGAGTCCTGATGACCCAGGTAACTGTGGGGATGTCATTCGGTACTTAGCGTTGATTATTGCCCACTCAGTCCTGGGTGAAGTTATTGGAGCCCAAAGTCTAGTCAGATAGAATTAACGCCAGTATTGCCAGGTGATATTACACTACTTAGTATTTTTCCGCCACCTGATTGTTGTTGGTTTGTTGGTGCTTTGACATTCGCAGGAGACTTCTAGTCTTTGTGAGTCTACTTATATCATCAAGGGTAAACTTATACTGATATCTTGCCAAGATATTGACAACGTATAAGTGATTTTTAAATGCCCTATGAGTTACTGAGTAGAATATTTCAAGCAGCATTATGAGAACATTAACTCGTTAACAGGCCCAGACTGTATCTGAAAGAAGGCCGTTTGTTAACAAGCAGCAAATTTTTCCGTGCAGTTGTAATTACCACCGTATGGTCGAAACTATCGGTCGGACAACCAAATAGTTGTTCAAAGGGATTAGATACACTTCATACGGATTGTATTCGGACCGTAATCATATGGGTACTTGCACCACATCGTGTTACGAGCGATCATCGAATGGACGTTTCGGTTACATTTTGCCCGAGCTGCAAAGTTTCTGTCAGCCAAGCTGAGGCGGACAGTAAACAGTTGATTTTGACGACACTATGTGATTAAACAACCCAGGACCTCGTTCACAAGGCAGGCTCGTTCAAACTGTAACATAATTTACACCCGAACTGTCTGTAGGTTGAAATTGTAGAAATCATTAAATTCGGTGAGTTGTGTTTTCTTCGGCTATTGGTAGGTGGTAGGGAACTGGATGCATATAAACGAATGATCTAAGTAATACCGAAGGCTATGATCGGATACTAATGGAGTTCAAGTTAGATAAACCAAATCCTCCACCGTTTAGCGGTAGCTAAAAAAACATTTGCCAAACAACTTTCCTATGAACATGTGTAACACACAAGCCGGTCGTTTTTACTTAGTTATCCGTTACACTTGTGGACCACCGTTGGGCTGTGTAGGAGCACCCGAAGAGAGCGTTCTTCCGAGGCAGATGTTCCAGCGATTGTCCTGTGAAAGGAGACCTCAGGAATAAACCTAAGCCAGAGACCCAGTAAGTCAGGCGGAAGTCTTACACAGACGAAAATCAAAATGATGCTAAGAACAGGGCAGCACGCTTTGTTACACAATTCAGACTCATTCCGTGCGAGCTTGTCAGTTTCGATTGCACCTTACAGTTATCAACGTCAAGTGGAAGGTCACTTGGAAGTAATCGTAGATTACCACATTCAAGTATTTGAAACATTGTTCCCACGTCTTTCTCCTGTCACATTCATATGCCCTTACATCGCCCTCTTTTGGTATAACCCATGCTAGACTGCACTAGTTTAATAAGCAAAACCATGAAGAAGACATGCATGGTGCAGGGATGTTACATCTGGGTTTATTCTCACCTTGTTGGCCGAATGGTCTGAATGAGGGAGTAGTGAACAGCTATGAGCAACGTTCGCTTTATGTAAGTCGGGGCTGCTAATACACTTATTGAAGTCATGTAAATTAAATTTTTTGTTCGCGAGGTGTTCCAATTGTTGTGAACGGCCGACGTACGTCTACCCAACTACCCGATTGTACTAGTTCGTCTCACCAGCCGTTGGTGGTCTGACCAAAACGGTTCAGTAGGTTTCTGATTGGTTGACTATCAGATTGATCTTATTTATGTTAACGTGACATTCGTTTTGGTCCCGTACGAAGAAGTAGAAGTCCAGTGTCTGCTCTCGAACCTCGTGTTCTGATTCCCTCACGCTTGGTAGGGTTATAACAGTTTTGTAGGAACAAATGTGGATGGGAGTTTATGTGATAACTCAGCCACACGTTATGCGAATTCACTAACATGCCATGCAATATTGCCTACTCTGTTGTTCCTTTCCAAGGCAACAACTAGCCCCTGTGATCTGCTTAGGAAGTGGAACGTTTATGTTCCTTCCGTAAGTCGCGCTGGTAAACGATCAACCATCCAGAGCTCCCAAGTCACACTTCTTCCCATTACGAAGACTAGTAATATTCGACTTAAGAAAGAAACGTCAGTGTTTCACTCTCCCCAGAATAACAAGGACGGCTCATTGACCGGGTCCGAAGTTCCTATTTTGAAGAAAAGGCAGAATTGGTAATACTGAATGTAATTCAGACGTTTTTTTTTAAAAATGATGCACTTGTAGCGCTTTTTCTGCTGCACGAATACACGGCAAAGATTTTACCTTTCAACAACATATTCATCTACCGGTGTCTGATCTTTCCACCTCTTAGTTTTTTTGTAAGAATGCCACGATTGGATTGGCCATCACGAAACCCTGACCTAGAAATAGAGACACAAAAATAAACAAATCTCTCAGCTCGGGGTGAAGCTGATAAACACATCACTGTAGGAACAGTATACTACTGATATTAGACTATTCCTTCCTCATAATGAACAAAATTCGAAGAAGATTCGTTTCACTTTTTTTTAAGAAAAGGATGACGAATTCGAACTTAGAATGCTGGTTTCGAAGGTGACCTTCTAACTGTCTCGTACCTGGTATGGCTTCTTATGACTACTGTTAACTTAATCTTGCCTTACTCGAAGAAACATTTGTATCAAACTTTGTAAACATTGAAACCTATAAGTTAAATTTTGATCAAAAAAGGAGAGAAGAAACCGGTGGCCCTTTAATTATTCTACGCACTAAACCTAATATATTGTGAATGCCACTACGATCAACCTAGTCACATCAATAACATGTAAAACGGCGTTCACCTTCGAACTGTGGCATGAATGTATACTACTGACGAGTTTCGGAGCTGGCTGAAAATGTTCACATGATTGCGAGAGGTGCGACAAATATGAGTAATGTTCATGTTGACTCAATCAGAATCCCCTGGTTACCTGTTAATTGACACTATTGTTTTTTTGTGATTTCCAGAATAGCACTGAAAATTGCATAATAAGAATATAACGGAAATAATAAAGGATTCGATTTCCTAGCATTTCTGTAATAGAGCAAAAAGTAAAGGTTGGGTTTGTTGTAGTTTGGTTAATGCGTCCTACTTTATGTTTGTTGAAAAGTCAAATATTGGATTCCTTAAATTATGTTTGTAGAACGTTAGTCCAAAATGTCCTTCTTTTGTCCACGAAGCGCACCGTTACGATGGCTTATTTTTACCATGCTAGCCCGAGGACAGTGTTCCTCCTGTTCGTAGTTAATAAAACTTTCTTGACCAGTGTTGGTTGACAGGTTCTCACAATCAGTGGGCTCATGTAAGTCTCATTCAAGGTGAAAAAGAACTTGTATTGTGAGT
This sequence comes from Paragonimus kellicotti, assembly GCA_014220965.1. Taxonomy (NCBI): domain Eukaryota; kingdom Metazoa; phylum Platyhelminthes; class Trematoda; order Plagiorchiida; family Troglotrematidae; genus Paragonimus; species Paragonimus kellicotti. The sequence goes on along the minus strand of LOND01000823.1, from coordinate 49,355 downwards.
TTTTTCAATATGACCACATAAATTTCAGTCATGTGAATATATTTTTCTGACGTTCTGTCCGATTTGAAAGGTAGTCCTATTAATCCAATTTTCTGAATCAACGTTACTGGACCTGTCAATTACATGTTACTGAGTGGATTATCCTGATTCGCCAAGAGCAATTTAGCGACAAACGAATATTAAGCCAGAGGCCTGGTTGAGTTATAACCAACATTTCTGCAACCAGACCGCAAAATTGCGCGCGCACGCTAACTTACAGCACTGCCAAAAGTGGTAATGAAGTCTGGTTAAGTTTCTAACGTAACACGTCACACACAAATCACGTCGGGCCCATCAATTTGTAGAATCGGACGAAACGAAGCCAGCGGGTTACGAATAAGATAACACGTAAATAAGAAATATATTGTCGACCTGCGAGGTCAACGTGAGAGCGAACGAATAACAAGACGAAACGGTAACAGAGCGGAACGACAAGCGAGCACGCAGCGGGGTCGTACGTTCGAGTGCGCGGGGTACTTGTCGGTATCCATACTCGTTCAAACAAATGTTTAAGCACATACAAAAGTTGGAAACCAAAAGAGTACAAATGGCAATCGTAGCTCTAACATAGTTAGCAATAAACAAATAGGGTCACTATGCAACCCATCCCAACCAGACACCAATGCTTACTGAGGTAAAAGAACGATACCATTTACTGAAAGCCTAACCAGAAGATGGGCGAATTTATGACGCTGAGTTTACGCGCTATAATCTAACTTTCAGGTGTAGGTTATTAGGGTTAAACCTAGTTTGACATTGTAACACTCGGAATACTGGACTTCAAATAGCCCTAGAAATCGTACTCGAATTGAAATCTGCCACAAAAACAATAAGAAGATCTTGTACTGGCTGCAGCAAGCGCTATTCATTCCTGAGACGAAAAGCTGCATTTATAGATGTAAAACAGTATGAAAGAAATCACAGTCTGTCATTGGCTGGATGGACAGCCAATGGGCACGTAAAAGTGAAGAGTCATGGTAGAGAGCCACGCTATTTTCATATGAGGTTTGGGCCAACCTACCTTTTTCGTTCGGGTGTGTTGTAAAAGTTCAGTTTTGTCACCAATGCCGCAACTGTATGTAGGCTTTCTATTACAGTTTGCTAGCTATATGCTACTGGGTTGCGAAGATAGAGAATATGAAAACGAGTTTTGAGATTAACTGAAGGATTTGTTAACGAATATTCCTGTGCTGCATTACATATACTACCTTCTTGCTCGTCTTGTATTGTCGACAGCCTTACAGACGATTAAGTCTTTAACCATCCTGCGTTAAGTGAACGAGGCAACCAACAGTGAAGCAATAATGTAGGGCAACAATGGAAATCAAAATACTAGGTACAAATCCAACGGTCGGGGAATTTTATCCCTGCTACTGGCTCGATGATCCGAGGCAAATGTGCATAATCACTGGACAAGCTATGAATGACTTCTGGTAGACCTTCTGTCGGTAATACCATAGGTGGCTACTTGTTTTGAAACTGACTAATGGGTCGACCTTGTAAATTTATCGCCTGCATTTTGTGAGCTGACTTTCTGGTCGAAAGTACGGCCACTTAGCCCCGTGATTTCGATAAACTTAAAAGAAATGGAGCCGAATGCAGTTTCGAACAAGAAGCTGCTTTGCTCAAGATGGTAAATTTACCTTAATGGTAGTTTCCACTATCGTTATTCAAGCACCATCTTCTTCTTGGCCCAAGGATTTATAAACGATGATTTTAAGTTTGTAGCTGCCGTGTGACAAATCTGATTATTTGTGAGCTGGCATTATCCAGTTGTTCCAACAAAATGTTTAGTAGACTACAGCAGTCCTTTGGTGAACGTGGTTCACTAATGGGCAATGTGGCAGAAGCCCGATATTTGGTTTAGACTGTAGAACAAGAAAAGGAAACTTACAGGTTTGTGCATATTTATCTAATTTCGTAAGTCTGCGAAGTGGTATAGTTCTGTATCCACTCAGCTCTATAAAATCATCTGTAGTATACGAGTCTGTTCTTTTGAGATAATCCAAAATCCCAAAACATATTACTGATTTCAAAACCATATTCACTGTTGCCGGTGTGATCTGCCGACCTTCGCTTGTTTCGAGGATCCGTGGTTCGTTCTTTACCGGTATTATCCACAAGTTCATCGTTGTTGGTTTCTGATAAATTTTACTCACGGAACTATTTGATTGTCTCACGATTATTTTCATAACCTAACTAGTTTTGTACTTCTGATTTCTATGACTTATTAATGGATGCCTCATTTATTCGAAGACATCCGTGTTCACACTGCGGTAGGTGTTTCAGATACCACGTTTTAACTCATTAAAAATATGTTGAATATGTCCGGTTTGGTTATGAGAAGAAACATTTAGCAAACAAGCTTGTTTTTAGCATGTTTTCATGAGAAGTACACTATAAGTGACCTGTGACTCAACGTTGCGATGGCCGTGAGTTCATGTCTAATCGTATTCTCATTAATTGCTGAGGTGAAGGTTTCGTCTCCGATTCTCATTCTACAAATTGATCGTAAAAAAAATGTGGAACGTTTTTTCCCGAGACCTTGAGTTTATTCATAGTTCGGATGTCAACAGATAATCACGGGTAGTTCATCATGGAAACCACTACCGAAGTTGTGGACGATAGGTAACCACAACCTAGTTGAGTTTTGTACAAGAAACGTATTTGAAATGAGACGAATCGCGTCTTTAGTATGGAGGTTGACAACGTTCATGATAATTGGCATCTCAGCGTCCTTTCTAGGGTATCTACAGGTTTCGTACCTTGAGCCCAATAACAACACTGACGATACTTTCAGTATGTTTGCTTTTATATCATTCAGTTCTCGGAAAATTGCGACAATTCGTTGCAATTAGTTCCAAAGTCCTGATCTCATTTCTCCGACAATACTAAGGCGATGTGATGAGAAGCAAATTTATCTAGGCGGGCCCTGCGCGAGGGTAGGCACCCCAAAGCCTGAAGTGTTTACATGACCTCACCCATCTTTAAAGGCAGTGTTTACAGTGAGCCAGTTAGTTTCAAGTTGGCTGTATTGTTGTCAGTTGCGTCCAAACTCATAAAGACCCTTACTGATGGTCAACTGCACGAACGTTAGCGGATTTACACTGTTTTCTAAGGATCAACGGATTACGGGAAGGATGTTGACGCTTCACCGAACCCCTTATTGCACGAAACCAATGGACAAAGTTGTTAATGGAAGCAAACCAGTTAATGTCTTGCCGTATTTTCAGAAGCATTCAGTTGAACAGACCATTCAACCTGCGCGTAGAGTTCCGTAGGTATGGTTTGGATTAAAGACCTCGAACGTCCGGCTCACCGTAACACGAAATATACGTGTATATCTAATACATAGGAAATGATGTATCAGATAAAACGGCCGGCTACAGCTTACCAAGTCACCCATTTCCGATGTCTCGGCTGTTTCGGACAGCTGCCTGTTTAGGCATATGATACACATTTACGCCAAACCTGTCCGTTTCACTTGACACATCGGTCACTGTCTAACCAGCTTTCCTAACGCACGGCGCGAATCTGGCCCATCGACCAATCAGGCCACAGATGTCCGGTTTCCACCACGTCAGTTTTACGCCTTAGACCTTTGTGCACGTGCCGCTGCGGGCGCTGTTCGTATCACCGTTTCGTTGACATAATCGCACAGTGTTTGTTTTGCACCCTGCGGGTCTGTGCGACCTGCAGTTCATCTCACTTTGCTTAATACGTGATTTAATTGTATGGGCACGCCACGTCCAACGGAGAAAACTTGGCATCAATCATGGAGAAGGGATATAAGTACGAAATGATCTAAGAGGATCGGATGAATCGGTGTATTGAAAGTGTATGCATAGCAATCTTAGTTGCTAGAACAACAAATAAGTCTGTTGCGCAACATAGATTTTCCGAATGAATAGTATGGTGTGGGGATCATATGGAATCTCTTGTGAAAGACAAGCGAAAATGTGTGACTGTCACTGAGAAGTTACGCGATCACGAATCCATACAATACCCAGTCATAGTGGAGGTGATGTTCTCCACCTGATTGTATTAAACGGCAACCGACTGTCTGTAGCTCAACACTGAAAAACCTTAAATCCATCTGCAGTTCAATCTGTTTTCCATCCAGCATGTTCCCCTAGTCAACTTTAACGCATTGCAGTTTGTTCCATCCTAGGTTATATACTAAGTTGTTTTTTTGCCACTTGAAGAAACCTACTACGTCTAAAGTGTTGTGTATGAAATGCACTGATGCTAATTATCGAGTCATATTAAATCCACTGCCCACAACTAGAATGATTAGTGGAAGACGTAGTTTGTCACCCACCAGTCGATTCAGCAGGTAAAAAAGAATAACATTGTATTCTCCTTATTCTGTCTGTAATATTGTTTCCTATATTCTGAGTGCGAGGAACATTATTCGGCGTGTGACTGTTAAGTCTGAACATGTTTTCTTTTTTGGAAATAACTCGTTCACAGCTTCGATCAGAAACATTCTTTGATGAAATCATCGTCAGTGAATGGCTGTAACCGGGTGAAAATTGGTTTTCACTCGCCCCCTCGATAAAAAAAATGCCTTCTTAAAAATCAAACTGCACTGCGCCGATTCAGTCTATTCAGAATGTTGTAGTCTCGTGATTTCGAGTATAAATTAGCCCGTGTTAGCCATAATAGTATCAGTATATATTGTACCACTTCATAACCGCAAAGTCTTCGTCTTCTTCCCGCATGCGTATTTTATGTCCCATTCTGTACTAAACAAACTACGCCCACTCTCCATGATTGATGCCAAGTTTTCTCCGTTGGACGTGGCGTGCCCATACAAATAAATCAC
>LOND01000823.1:24183-34447 GCA_014220965.1 Paragonimus kellicotti | reverse complement strand
CGTGCGAAAGGATTAAAGTGGAAAACACTTGTCACGTATGACAATAAACCCCATCTAGTATTGCTGTTAGCCATTTACGACAGATACCGTGCAATAAGTCAAAAAACAAATACACAAATGTTGTCAGCAGCCAGTGAATTCCTGATCTTAAGCCAATAACTAACCATCTTGTCATCCCTAAACTGTTGTGACTGGAAAAGACGCTTGGTCTGCAAAGTTGTTTATTGCATGAAAAACCGTACAGGCTATGCTAAAACATAGGACCACGAACGCGTACACTCATTTGCACGGCTGACGTGTATTCACACACATTGGGCAGCAGTACATTGTCGTTCGCCCTGGTGGCACGTCCCCCATAGTGCGTACACACCACTCCAATAATCGCTTCTGGTTCATCACCTTCTTCGGGTTAAGATTTGCCTCTTAGTTCCGAATGTACGCACTATACCACTCACAAACGAAGCTTCCTGTTATACAACACAACTAACAATTCGTTTTCTAAGCCGATACACGCAAAAATCAACGGTCACCTTGTTTACATTACCAGTCGAAGTGGTAAATCCTGGTAGATTTCGAGCAGTCACCGAGTTAATGTCAATTTCTTTTTCAGAACACTGTAACTCGAGATGGCAAAACAACCATTGAGTGACGGGGATTTCAATAGGTTGCTATCGATTCTCATCTCAGAAACGTCTGACAATGAGAAAAAATTTGAAAAGCTGTACTATTCTAAAGGGTGTTTCAGTGGTGTGCAGGTGAGCTTAAAATCGAATATATGTATATAGTGTGAAGGCCGCTGCTCTACTTGCTTGTTTCAAGACGGCACCAGAACGTGTACGTGTCATCCGAGCATTGGAACGTGTAAGCTTAATCCTTGTTCGTACAATACGATTTTTCATTTAGCGGCTATGTCGGATGAGTTGTGCAGAGGCCCGTGAAATTCTGAATGTTTTTCAACTGACAAACCATGATAGACTGTTTGCACTGGATTGCATTAAACGGTAAGTCACTTGATGCCTACTGACCTTATTCCCAAAGAACGCTTGTGGATCATGAGACCACTGAAGGTATCGAGTATATACTCAGTGCATTTCACTTTGAAACGGATAAGAAAGAAGCTTTGTGCATACTTTCTACAGTTATTTCACTTCATTTGTTTTTACTGCAATTGAATTCACCACATTCAGATCAGTATGCATGTCACGCAAGAACTGGCAAGCGGAGGTCATCAGCTGTATGCCCCCTTCGGCGGTTTATACAGTCAATGTTTCCCTGGAACTGAATCCCTTTACGGCCCCATAAATGAGCAGTTAGCTGTGAAGGAGGTAAGTTCAGCCACATATCAACATGGGCGTTTTTATGCATTTGTGGACGAAAGGCTAGACAGGTGGCTTGAGGTGTCAGTCTCCCAAGGGGCCGACAAGCTCATTCTACACTCTCGGAAAGAGCGGATAGTGTCAGTAACTGTAACAAGACCTGCCCTTATTGCTAAACTGGCATGGCTGGCTCTCGATTCGCTACACTTTCACAATGTACTCGCCTGTCCATCTTGATCACGCAAGTGACTATTACCGAATAACACTCACTGTGTAATCAGCAACTTTTCACACACACACACTTGTGTCGGTCAGCGCTCCATCTAAATGAGCTCCAGTATCCGAATACTGTAAACAGTTGGACAAGAGAATGACCAAAACATTCGGTATAAATACGCTTCGCTGAAAAGCAACGTTTTTCTTGTAAGATGACTTTAAATCCGGTACGGAGTATTATCACATTTAAATATCCGGGTAATCCCGATGGACAGAAAGAATGATGAGTGTTCTTTCAATGATTCGGTTTGGTTCATATCATTTATGGATTATCCAGAAACTCTTTCTAATTAACCAAGTGGCCTTATCCTCAGTCATCACAGACTGTACCACATCAGTGGCAACAACTCAAGCATAGGGCGAGTTGCCGTCAACTTGCATTAAAAGAATGGCAGCAGAATCGCTGTCCTCCGAACTTCTCCATGCGTCTTCTTTCACCTCATTTGCTGTGGGGAATTCATGATTCCTCACTTTGCCTTACACTTTTCAATCGCTCGCCAGGTGTTAGCTTCTGACGGTCAGAATGTGAGACAGGAATTTACATGTGGGGGTTAGGCTGTTTTTATATCGTTTACCAGTTAGCCAACTGCCCAGGGTTCATTGTTTTGTCCAACAGCGTGAGCATTTTCAGTGGAATACCTTATTCAATAGTCTAACGATGGATTTTATCTTAGGATTTCCGTATCCTGACTTTTGATACATATTCAATTAATTGCACAGCATGTGACAGCATGTAGCTAGGGTGCCATAGCTTACTTGTGAACGCGTTGGCGAAGATCAGGGAAAATAACGGTCCCAGAATCGAGAAACCGCTGCCGGACTGCTGCTTGATTTTGAAATATTTGTTTAGATATAGTGAGGTGGATTACTGAATCAAAGGCGCGATTATTCCAATATTCCGTGGAATGTCTCGACGCGGTAGTGATATATGGCCAAAGCCCACAACGGGTGGATCGCGGACAACAATGGTGGCGGGAAAAGTCATCGCTCAACGAACGAGAAGTGTCAAGCAAGAAACGTACAACAGAAATCGTCCTTCACACATCCAAAAGTGCACACGACGTTGAAATGAAAACCGCCGCTGCGGGGCGGACCGGAATTCCTGCCCATAAAAACGAGTGCGCACGCGGCGTGTGAATGTATGAGTCGGACAATGAAGACGGTACCTTATTGAACGACTTGTTGCTACAATATCATTTTCTGCTTGGTTAGAACTTCTTGATACAAGCGGATATTCTACAGGTATCCTTGGCGTCTCCAGATTTTTCAATGAGTACCGCGTGGTCCTGCTACCTCAATATATTTTAGACGTTTTTGCAAACATTAGGAAGTTTTCTACAGCTCTTACTAACAGGCTTTGCACAATACCAGTAGTCCAGATCCCCGTAATGACCTCTGTTGACTATGCTTCCAAAAAAAATCACATTTTTGGGATGGCTTAGGTCGTGAAGAAATTTTTGTTCGACATAACACCTATGATATACACATATATATGAGAGTGTACATAATTTGGTCTGTCTATTGGAGTCCACTGTAAGTGAACACATCGTGAACGATAGTTAACAAATTATGGTACAATAGTAATGTCGGTAGCAAGAAGACATTAACGCAGGCTGAACAGGAATATATAAAAATACAAGATGGAACATGGATAGAAAGCATAATGATTAACGTATTGGGTGAAAAAAAACTGAGGATGAAAGGTCCACATTTTTGAAAATTCAACAAGCGTACGATGACAAGGTAGCAGATGTTTTCGTTGCTTTGACTATGGCCGCAGTAGATATAGATAACGGATGATGTTTGAATTCATTCTCCATGAGTAAACACAGATAATATTAGGTCTAGGCAGCAGTACCTTTCTGAGGCTCACAGTAAATAGTAAAAGTGGATGTTTGGAAAACAATCAAGCACGCTTGTGTAATGTCAGCGGTGTGATCATTATACGTAATGTGTAACAGAGTACATTAGTAAAATAGGGACTGCGTTTGTTTTGATAAATCTGGGGACAAAGTATTATGTGCGAACTGATGAGTAAACAAACACATAAACAAATACTAAGTAGTCATGTTGAAGATCTATGCGCACTTGACGTAAAAAAGATCTTTACAAATGTTTTTCTGTGGGAATTCATGGAGTTCCTGCCACTGTATATGGGAGACCATAAGTCAATAGATGTGCTCGGAGTTAGATCGAGGTAATTACTATCAATTTACACTAACATCACAGCTCCCGTTCCTAAGCTTCAGCTTGCCAACAAATCTTCTTGTTGAGATTTATGCAACAAAGCCTGAGAAACAGATTATATAACAGTTTCCCACAGCCAACTTTTACAAAAAGTTGTATGACCACAGACGATCATACACAATCACACTATTTATCGGACAGGGTGAATTCTTTACACCTAAATGCATCATAAAAAGCCAGGATCCACATAGTCTACTGTTTCTTGCTATATGGATCAGGAGAAAAGTGGACGGTTCTATACACTGATATTTTTTTACAGTCGTACTTGTACAGTTCTAAACCTAAGTTCTGAAAGCATTCTGCCACACGTACATCAACGCAGGTTAGCGCGCATGCGGTTGGATTGAGCCGGACACACTTACGCTGAACACAAGGATTGACTGAAAATTCCATAGAAATGCGACAGCTGTGATCAACTGTGAGTGATGTTCAACGTGTATCAGTCGGACCCCATAACACTCACCGGCAACCAACAATATCATTAGTACTACTTTTGCATTATCATATTACCCAAGGATAGGTATCCGTCAAACTTCTTCAACTGCAAACACATACTTTTAATGTTATGCAGACTGATAACGTCACCTCGGGTTGGTGGGAAAAAGTTAGCTCTCCAAATACCACGCTCCATGGAAAACCGAACGTAAAAACGTGGCTGTGTTAAACACGTAATGGTGCTCTATGCACCTCGGAAGTGTTGCAGATATGTACGCACAAACATGGTCCAAAAGCAACACGGCTATATGGACATCTGGTGAAGCTTTATGCAAATCACCCATAATGAACACATATAAGTACATAACTTTTGGCGTAAGAAACAAAATATTCAGTATTATTCGTACCACAAACAGCAGAAGAGTACTCTGGATGCATAACAGATCATGCTAATTACATAACTAGTCTGTAAAAAGTTATGGTATAAATGACGTGGTGACTGGGATTAACGTTAGCAATGTTGTACAACACACAACTTCGTTTGTGGGTAGTATAATACGATTCGCATGCATGGAAAGTAAAGGGCAGGTCTCAACGCCAGGGAGACAAGGTAGCAGAAGTGACTATCGGAAACCTGTATGTGCACTACCTGGGACGTGCGACCAAGGCGGAATGAGGATGTACTACTACCAACCGGATGCGAATACACGTCAGACATGCAAACTAGTTTTGGTGTTCGTTGTTCTACATTTTCACGTACCTTGTAATGGATTTCATGCAGTGAACAACCTCCCAGACCAAGCGTCTTTTGCGGTCACAACACTGAACATGTCGGGATACTGAGTTATGCAACGTATCGTTTACTGACACCAACGCGCTTGACTTTCAACATTATTAGAAAGTGCTTTGAATAGAAGTGCTCACGAAAGAAAAGCCTGTTCAACAGTTAGAAAACACGCTATTCAAGCCCTGCTGAGTGTCTTATCCTGGAGAGCTATCACTAATTGACACAAAACTGATACCCAATCAATCATCATCATACAATGAAAAACATAAGGGCTGAACGAAATGCAAAGGTGAGCAGGAATAGTCAGCTTCAGAAAGACCCAGATTTGAGAAGATATGGGTTAAGCACGCAATATCCTATTGTGAAATCGACCTAAGATCTGAGTGAATTAATACAAATTACGAACATCAACTTAATCTTCCGTTTAATATTTGCGTAACTTAATTTCGACTAAAGAAAGAAACGCAACAGAAGAAGACCGGGCGGTTAACCGATGTGACATTAGTAGACTAGGATAGAAAGCGAGCGCGTAGCGCGTGGTATCGGCTCAACCGAACGGAGCACCTCTAAGTCTATTTGCAACTTTAAACAATAATTTATTTGCACAAAATTGGCGGAAATAAAAATCAACGATTGAACAAAGGTGAATAAATTCGGTCAATATGAAAAAGCAATCTAATAGCGTTGAATGTTTGTGTGATGGATTCAGCCATTTCGGAGATAACATCATAGGACGACTTTTACACACGCCGACTACAGCTTAATGGGTAGAAAATTTGGAAATGCAATTAATGGAATATTTAGGGGAATGTCTAAAACTAGCAGCAGATTATCATTAACGCCCATCACAACTGCATCGCAAGCAACGGGAGAAATCAAAAGAGCCATATTTGTATGAAATCGGTCAAATTGCACAGATGTGGCACACAAAAAGCCACACCAATAGCCAAACAGAATTTGATGGAACATCAACTTGAAATTACGGACACATGGTCAGCGACATACACATATTAAGTGAGCATTAAAATTAAACTTCAGTGGGCAGGTTTTTGCTTTATCAAGATGATGGCCATTTCAAATATATTGATAAGTTTCGATGGACTACCCCCCATTTAATGTATGCTATATTTTTGCGGAATTTACAGGATTAATTATAGAAGTCAAACATTATAAAACATGGCGAGCTTGATCTTGCTTGTTTCACCCCCACCTCGTACATACTAAAACCGTACATTGTTACAAGAAGAACAAACAACTGCGATGCCAAATGTACTTAAAACTAAACAGATTTTCGGGGGTACGTACCGGCAGTATGCTCAAAAGAAGTGAACGTTGACTATAGCAAGGATATACCGAGAAATATGTTAGATAAAGTACGGTTTGCTTCGACGACAGAATCATCTAGTCAAGAATGGCTCAGATTAGAACAGTATATATTAACTGTAATACAAATAATCCGGGCCCTGAATTTAGATTGCCCGTATATCTTTTCAGTGCCCTCTCATCAGACATCGAGTGGCGAATGTAGCATCTCGACCAAGTATATTATTTATTAAAAGATGCTATTGCCACTTGATGTTGTTGATTTGACCGGTTGATCTTGCCGTATTCCGCGTTAACAACACTCAAGACTGATAGACAAGTTTGGACGTACTCTCGCCATGTTTGGTATGTGCGACTACTTGTATGAGCCAGAAGCTGCCTAGACCACCTGCTGATCGACGTGTCAGCAGTTCACCGAACTGGATGCCTCCTGTAATAATATACGTCGAAGAAGCTATGCTGACTACAATTAAAGTATCACAGCCAGTAAAATTCAGGAAAAGGTTAACAATATACATGCTGTTTCCTTGTATGCACCAGCGGGATGAGCATTCATATCAAAATTGTTTTCTGGCACGATAAGTTAGCGTCCCAGTTGTTTTGCAAAATTGTTTCGGTTGTTGGACGTGTCCAAACTACGGCCAGGTCTTAACTGGAAAAGTAATTGATAATTAAACTTATATTGAAGCGGCAAAGCGGTAATCAAACCCAACAGAAGGCTCTGCCAAAAAAGGAATTAAATTATTACCGTTCAGTATCACGGTGATCAAGTTTAAATTAAGCTTGCACGGTTTTGCGGCTGTTGCCAGTTTTCAGATATACGTGGTCGGTAATCTTCAACTGCAAACCTTGCTGCATTAACTGCGGACGCCAAAGTTTGCAGTTAACAACTCATGTACGGCTTGCCTTTGCCGAGTAGCTTGGACTTGAGGTAGCCTGCAGATCAGTACAGATGTCTAAACTACCCGAAAGAAACACGAAAGATCTCAGTATGTCTCGAGATTCAAAACGACCTGAGAATTTTTGGCAGTATGAGTAGTGTATGTTCAGCGGTTGTAATTTGTCATAGCCAAATGACAGGTGTTGGAGTTGTTGCTACTGGTCAAGTAGGTGTATTCAGTTAGCCTTCGTAATAAAAAAATGATTGGTATTTCACTTTCTTCTACGATTCAATCATTATAATCATCAGTTATTGAACTGGCGGACATTATGGCGACCTCAAAATTTAATTGATCTGCAGGCGACACAATGTGTGAAATATTTTAAAAGTTACAGCTACATATTGTATCAAGGCTATTAAAATTTTTACATTGCAACGGTTTGTTCGTATGTCATGTTTCGGCGTAGGGCGAACCAAATCACACCTATCCAAATGCCTCATGTGGCTTCGAATACATGCACTGTGTGCAGCAGTGTTCAGAATCAGACATCAATGTCTTATTCACTGCGCCCTCGGGCTGGGCAAGCTCCTCACTGCCAAGTGAGTCGGGCTTTCTTGTCAGTGACTCCCTGTATCCCGTTGTCTCATAGATCAGACTTCTGAGTCAGAGACTCAGAGAGGTGTCCCTCAAGTCAACCGAGAAGTGTCGAAAGTTGTCGTTCTCCCAGCAGCGACAATATCCACCCATCACGACTTTCTACCATTTTGCCTCCCAATCTTTTTGCCCTCTCTGTGCCTTCGGGTGATAATTGTTTTCTGAGGCCAAGACAACTGGTAAACATTGGCGCCTTCAATGTCCGCACTCTCCGACAAGTCGGTCAGCAAGCTGCTCTGGCAAGTACTCTCTCAAGTCTGGAGCTTGATGTGTGCTGCGTGTCGGAGACGCGAGTCTACGATTCTAGTACCATTATTCACTTGGCCAAGCGTTTCTCTTCCAAAATTTCTAGTGACGCCAAACCTGAATCCCTCGGTCACGTTGGAGTGGAAGTCGCACTTAAGTCCACAGTAGAAAAACGTTAGCTCGATTGGGTCCCAGTGAAAAGTCGACTAAATCGGTTGAAGTCAGTCAAGGCAAACAAGAAAGGCGATGTATATTCATCGTATCGGCGTAGGCTCCAACGGATAACTGTTCGTAGAGTGACAGATATGCTTTCTACGACGCTCCCGCTGACCTTCTGAAGCAGAGAAAATACACAGACATCATCATACTAGCCGACGGCGTTGATGCCCAGCTTGGTCGTCCATCTAGAGGGGAAAAGCGTCTGGAAGTATGTTTGGTATCCGAGCACAACGCACTGACAATGGACGAAAGACTGCTGCAGCTGTGCGCATCCCACGGTCTCTATATTTCGAGCACCGCATTCAACACAGGAAGAAGCACTGTGTTACATGGAGACCTCCGTGTGCTTCTCAGCCGTGGACACAGTTGGATCATATAGCAGTCAGTTACAGGTGGCGCCACTCTGTTAAGGACTGTCGTGCCTTTTGGAGCAACCACCTGGACTCGGACCATGCTGTTGTGTGCCCGTTTGTTTTGTCATTTACCCTACAGGTGACGTGCTCGTAAATGCAAAATACTTACCTGGCTTTTGGGTGAGAAGAGTGTGAAGAAAGCCTACGATGAGACACTGGTATGTTTTAATCACATTGTCCACGGTTTTGGTATACTGGGCGATTAATTCGCTTTTACAGAAATGGCATGCATTGCTGTGGACAGGTAAAAATGTATTCACACACGTTGCCCTCTTTACAGTTGTCTCTTAAAGACATCACGTAACACGGATTATGAACAACAACGTCAAAAAGCTTCTTTTTTGCGAGTTTAAGGGTAAGGGAGAAACGTTGTCAAGAAGCTTACGATTACCTTGTCTTACATGATTCAAAAGCTCCACACCGACCGTTATTATTTTATGGTGTGTCACACTTGAATATCTCGCATCATTTTTATCTGAAGAGGAGATTCCGACATCGCAGTTTATTACAGCACGCCGAGTTTGGGCGGGTTACGTACGCGAGAAACTGCGCAGTTATAGGCTAGAACTGTCAAGTCCTGTACATCCAATTGATCGGAACTGAAATTCGCTTCGTCCGATAGGAAGGTTGTGGTAACCACCAAAACACGAGCACAAAAGCAGTTCAACGGAGTCATTACTACAACTAATGATTATTTTTTTCTGTCGTCCCCATCTTCAATTTGCTACTCGTTCTGCCTCATGACATTATTAGAGAGTTCCATGTAAGAGCGTCTCAACCATTTTTATACTGTGAAAATGCAGGTAGTACTTTGAATGGCTGCAAGTTCGATTAAGTACAAATGGTGAGGACAGCGAGATGCCATTTAACAGATATTTAAGTGTGTACTAAATGTGGTGACCTCCGTATGTCGTAATATCTCTGACTGTCTACCCAGTTTTCTAGGTTCTCTTATCTCTAGGCTGTAGTTTGCCTCGGCGACGGAATGATTGGAACCTTGTTGAGCGCATAACTCATAAAAATATACGTATGTTATTAGGAGATCACGAAATTTAGCGGTTTTTTGCTGCTGTTCCTTGAACTGCTGGTCGTCCTTCATTACTACCAGTTGCCGACTTTGCATAAAAGACTACTTTGGACGACGCACATTCCTGTCAGTAACTCTGTCGTATAACATGCAGAGAACAACAGAATTCTATATTTGAGCATCACTGATCCAAGTGGGCAAATACGTTTTGTGTGTGTGTTATTCTATAACAAATCCCAGTGTTCGTTGAGTTGTCTTTCGCTATTGGTATTCGGGCACAACGCACTAACAATGGCAAAAGACTGGTGCAGCTATGCGCATCCCACGGTCTCTATATTCTGAGCTCCGTATATCAACACAGGAAGAAGCACTGTGTTCACGGAGGCCCCCGTGTGCTTCTCAGCGATGGACATAACTCGATTACGTAGCCGTGAGTTACT
>LOND01000822.1:98561-121973 GCA_014220965.1 Paragonimus kellicotti | reverse complement strand
CCAGTCATTACTAGGGTTCTGACATCCATTATATTTCGTCAGCTCACTTGAGCTCAGCATACAAACATGATGGAAGAACAGGCAAGGTTTTGTCTTGGGCGAGGATGTATAGATCACATTTTTACTCTTCGTCAAATTTGGAGCAGCGTCATGTGTACCGCCTGACCAACAACCTGTCGTATTTCTCGACTATAAAGGTGTGTTCAATTCAGTGGATCGGTCTAAATTTTAGGATCACTTAAACGCAGGGGTGTACCGACCAAGTATGTGAACATACTGTCGGCGCTTTATTCCCATACTTCAGCTCAGGTTAGGGTTTACGGTGAACTGTCTGACAGTTTCAGCACCAGGAGCGGCGTACGTCAAGGACTGTCCCCTTTCACCATTTTCCTTCAACTTTATCGTAGACGAAAGTAATAGAGGATTGTCTACAGCACTCAAAAGATGCCGGCGTGGACCTCCTACCTGGTGAAAGACTGACTGATCTTGATTATGCTGACGACAAGGCGTTGCTGTTCGACAACTTTCAAACAACACAAACTGTTAGACGCTATTTCGTAAGTGCTTCAGAATGCGCTTTGTAGCCTCAAAGTTTAAAGTGGTTCTGTAAGGTTGCTGTGATTACATAGATTTAATGTTGGATAATGATGTTATGGGGTTGTTGACCGGCTTGTGCTCTTGGAAAGCTGCAGCAGCTGCGGTGGAGGTGTAGGGAATAAAAATGAAAGCGTGTATCTCTAGGGCTAGGGCGGTATTCGCTAATCCAGAACGTCTCTGAGGACAGACGGGCATCTCTTTTAAGCTTAAGGTTCAAGTGTATAAGACGACAGTGAGAGCTGTATTACTTTACGGTAGCGAAACCTGGCCGCTCAGGGTAGAGGACGTGAACCGTCTCCAGGTATTTGACCACCGATGTCTGCGTTCGATCGCTCGTATCGGGTGGCACCAACGAGTAAGCAACGAAGAGGTTAGGAAGCGGGTATTTGGTGGTGACTGTCAAAAGAGTTCTTTTGTTCAATCATTACATTTGCACAGATTTAGAATACCAGCTAGTCGTCTGTCAAACTAAGCACTCTCTGTCGACGTTGCGACAGGTGATGACCTGGCGTAAAGAAATGAAAGTCGTTCACGAAGGGGTTGGCCACTGTAGGTCGGGTTCGTCTCCCGGGCTGGGGCCCTCGCGACTCACAGAGTCGGTGGCTTGAGACGTTAGGTGAGATGGCGGCTAATCGAGCTCAGTGGCGTGAATGTTGTCGTTGTTTGTCCGAGTTGTCTGTGAAGTGAGTGCACTTAATGACGCGGGGCAGTGAAAGCCGTAAGGAAGCTGTCTT
Organism: Paragonimus kellicotti; assembly: GCA_014220965.1. Lineage (NCBI taxonomy): Eukaryota > Metazoa > Platyhelminthes > Trematoda > Plagiorchiida > Troglotrematidae > Paragonimus > Paragonimus kellicotti. The sequence continues at coordinate 120,642 of LOND01000822.1, read as the reverse complement.
GCTGATGACGCCTTACTTTCACTTACAGCTCGGTTGTTTGTTTGCAAGGTGTAGGCACCTTGATGTTGTATGACTGAATATAGACGTAGCTATTTTTTACTATTTAAGTCCCATCCATGCCCTCTCTTTGTCTTCTCCCTGCCTGTACAGGTTTTGATTATGTGGCAGTTAAGCATCGATGAGAACCACTGATGTATTGCTGTTTATGGTGATGATGATGATGTGGCACCAGGCTTAAAACTTCAAACCATTCAGTGCAGTCATCTCAGACCGTCGATTAACAAACGTTTATATTCCCATGTGTGCCTCTGTTTTATGTCTGCAAACTTGAAAATAGTGTTTAGTTGATGTGACCGATGATGTCACTTAGGTGCATTCGATTTAACCTGTGCACAGCATTCGCCTCACAGATTCAGACCACGTAAAATTGACACACTAGACAAACTGGCATTTCAAACTCACAATAATCGATCGATTAATGCAACAGGAAACAGTCTCTGTTAATCAAACTAAACAGCACATTTGCTTCAAAGGGAGGAGAGTGAACTTACCAATGCATTGAAGTTTTAGACTTTCGGAAATATTTCGGATGCTCCTTAACTTCTGTAGTGCTGTTCTTGCTTTAATTTCTTGTTGATAACCGACTGAGGAAACAGAGAAACAAGAGATTCTCTTTGTTAGAGTTCTTAAGCTTACAAAAAATGCACATCGGACAGTATTATAAAGGTGGCGTAAACTAACTTCTCATGGGTACGTACTACGGGTGACAATATGTTGGTCATCTTCAGCTGTTGGCAGATCGGTCAAGAATTTGTGCGTTGTTTTCTAAATAAGTATTTCGTATATCCTGAAGATGGATACGTGTACCAGGATTAGTAGTGGACATTAGCACACAAGATCACTGCACCCAGGTATACAGATGGACGTTCGACATCAGCGCCTAATTCCTGCAGCACACCGATCCACCACGTTATTTGGAGCCTCAATATGAGACCTTCATAAACACACAAAGACGGGCTGATGGGCTTGATTGATAACGTTTCAACAAACTGCGGGAAACGTCTTTTGCAGTGCGAAACGGAATAATGAATACGCTGGTAGTGTTCACTTTATTGGCTGCTATGAGCAAGCTTCTGGCGGTCGAGACGGATGGATTTAAGTTTGTCCGACAATCGAAGTAATCGGGGTGGTTGTTTGGGCCTATGTCCACCTGGGTACCCAGAATTCGATCAGTCCACGTTTATGGCTCTGCATGCGAGTTGATATTAACATCATGGTATCTTTTGTTCGTTGCTTATAGTAGTCGCATTGTCTGCAGTACTACTCAAGGCTGAACAGACTTCTAGTTTAGGGAAAGTGGTGTATTTAAGTGTTACCCCAAAAACGGAACCTATGCCAAAACGTTTGTATAAGGTCCGGACGAAGACTGGATGTTCTTTGCTGCTCGTTGTTCCCGATATATGACGGGAAAGTGAGGTCAAGTGAATCAGCCTCTCCTTAAGTCCTATTGCCAATGCATGTATGTCTTGCATTCGAGGTCTGCTTACACACCGTGCGAGTGCGCACCGATAATTGTTGTGATCCTGTAAACAAATCATGCCGTTGAGCAGAAGCAGGGGTTAGAAATGGAAGTCAACGTAATTTTTTTTCCCCTAGTTGATCAGATGTGATTTGAGTACAGTTAAAATGCCATCGGAATTAAATTTGAAGGTTACGTTCTAGTTGTCAATGTCACTTGTGGTGCATTGTCCAACAGCTGATTAGTGTCATTCTGTCTCAGTTTTAGCCTGACTGCAACAAGTTCACGGCCTTCGTAATGGGTTCGCAATGCAAATTCGGTACGGTTACAGGCCGGATGTTCGTCGTTAGTAAAACTTTGAAAATATTTGGAATGTACACAAGTTGAAATGTTTACTGCTCATGTTTTACCCAGTGGCCTGTTACTCTTGAAGGCTGATAATCGGATTGCCAGTAGATCAACAGAAGATTGGACCGGAATAGAACATACTGTTAAACGAACTTTTGTACATAGTACGTTTGATTTTATTCAAGTGCACCATTTGCCCGTGTATTACTAACTGTTCTGGGTTGCCGCAAATGTTTCGCAAACATGTTATCAGGATTGCATGAATCCATGCGTCTGCGTAAATTGTAGAGGAAGTTTTAGATTGCTGTAGACTGGTTTGCCGAATACTCCCGAAGAGCTCGTATTCGGCACTGATTATCACTGTTTGTTGAACGATTGTTTGGAAGTTAGATGGATTAAATTCTCGGCGACTTATTATGATGAAGAATTGATAAGTTCGTTGGCTGTTAAAACCGCAATGCGAAGATTAAGATAATTTTCGACCAATCTAATGTCCGGGTTCGAGAGGTCAGACTAGGATTGGTCGAACATTTGCACTGTTACGTCTCATTTGAGTCATCAGATTGTTCGAAAATTATTGGACCAATAAACTTGACGTTCGCAACCTTACATGTACCAGTGTTATCAACCAGTGAAAATGCGTTATTTTGGATAGTTATGTCGTGCTATGAATTCGCGTCCACGTTGACACCACGGGAACTGCTTGGTGTGGTCAGGTGGTGCTCACTTCCGTACTATGTACAAGCGAAATTAAAATCCATTTTGATCATCACATTTGTTTACACGACTGAGTCACACTAAACTTAACAGACCTCATTCTTTTTAATTTGGAAGTTCTAGCTAACGGCAAAAGGCTTTAAGTAAATCTAACGGTTTTTATTAATACATTGCCAAACCACCAGATATCACCTTTCGCGAATTATCATGCCTCATGAAAGAAAGCAGAGAAAAACACAAAAATCACAGTGAGTAATACTGCAGTCATCATCACTAACCCCACCACGATAACAAAAGAACCAAATAGACAAATAACGTATTATTGGGATTGTTATGAGTGGTATACCACTCAATACTTTGTGTTCGGATAAGAATGCACTTTATTATTGAGCTGTGATAAGAAAAACAGCCCAGTCCTTTCAAAGTTGGACAACCGAGAAGCTTACTAAACTTCCAAATCTACTACAAATAAATATGGAGATAGAAGTGTAACACACGTGCTCTTCGATACTACTGGTATGCAATCAAAACGTTACCAAACAGATTCAATGAACCTTAAATGAAAATTTCTAATTGTAAAATTATTTACCAACGGTATAATGACAAATGCAATGTTCCCTCTCGGCTCGACCACTGGGCATAAGCATTGGTAGCTAAACAACTTAGCTATGCTTATTCACTTAGGTTTATTAGGCGCCAAATGAATACTAAGCATCACGTTCACCTGCACGAGCTGAACCCCGCGTCAGGGAAAAGATATACTAGTCAGACCCGAAAGTAAGTGGCCCCGGACTGGTATCCAACCTAGTATGGAAAAGACAATGATCGAACTATTACAAAAAATGTATTCATAAACAAAACAATTAGAACACGAAGAGTGATAGATATACGCATCTCGTTTTGAGTCATCACTGCCAACTTTACAATAACTTGAGTCTGTTTTTGAACATTAAACAATGCCGGACGTGGATTGGAGAGTCAGCTAGCGAGTTAGGAAAGACCGCCAAGTCTAGGGGCATGTTCACAAACACTTGTTTTTTTTAGCACACAATTCGTTTGCTGCAGCAGCCGACGAGAATGTTGGCTTAGACGGATGCAACCGGATACTGAATACAAAGGCTGGGCAAGTAACGTGACTAGTGGTCAGAACGGTCATCGGTTGCTAGCTTGTTCCGACGACACTGCCGTTCTCCGGTAATATGGACTTCCAAAGGGAAATAACTATGGTAGTATGGATAAGTATTTTTCTCTCTCTAGGATTACAAGAGTATTTGGAAACTTAACCTCGTCATTAATTGATAAAAATTGCGCACGTTAAACCGCCGGTGTGAGTCTGATTGATCTGACGAATAGATAAGGATGTTCACTAGAGCAACGAAAAGACGTCTCGTAGGTTGTAAATATTTCGATTTCATCTCACCGGCCCTTTGCCGAAAACCTGTCTGGTAATATGCGTTAATGGGCGAGGTGACAATGACTAAACGTTGTTGTCAAAGGGATACCATCAGAAGTTTATGGAGATTCGTAGCAAGCCGAAACCGGAAATGAAGTAAAACAGCCCTAAGAATATGTTCTTTCAGTGGCTGTCGTTTCGAACTGTCATTCGGCAAGCGCCGAGTAATATAAGCTTCATACCACGTTGAACCACACATATCCTGTTGCTAAATATTTTCGAGTTCATCCCAGCACGTAAATCTTATAAACGCGGGATTCAGCTCATCTCACTGTTCTGTCTCGCACGCTACTCATTAGTTCGCTTGTAGATGCAATGGCGTCCATAAGAGCGGCCAGGCGAAGCGAAGTCGTTTCGAACAGTTGATAAATAAATACGGTGTGAATCAGTCCTCGGATTAGCCGAAACCAGAAACTCGAGAATCAACTGCCGTATACAATGCACATTCTGCCGCTGAGCTCATGTTACTCCTGACACAATTAACTTCTTTTACACCCGCGTGAATCCTTACTTGACCTATGCGTCTCTATTCTTTCGGTTCATTTCGCTGACTTACTCGAGACTTGTTTCAGGCTACGAAGTCGTATTGGTTTCATTAAGCTGCTGCACAACGCAGAAAAACATAACTCATTAACAAACAGCAAACAACACAAATTCCTGGTTGTCCTAGTGAGACTGGACCTTGAGAGCAACTGTTGAGCCCCAGTCACGGGGTAGAATTAGAACTTGGACAGCTAAGGTTGGTGGCTGTTCCAGTTTTACTCTCCGTTGTTGGTTGAGTCAGGTTTCCACTCAACACTACTGATGAAATCAGTGGAAGACTTGTGAAACTCGATGTGTTTTGCGCTTCATTGGAAGCGGACGGAGAGACAGCGACGGAAAGTCAACTGAACAGTAACGCTTCGCGATCAGTTTTGAAAAGCTTACCTCAACTTGCAGCAGTATTGTCTATTTTGGTAAATTTCGACACCCACATTGAATTAAACCTCGTGTTAAAAGTTGAAATTGAAATCGTCGAATACGGTTGTCTAACAATGTGCCACTTGACAGTGCCATCTGACATCAAAGCCATCATTCACCGGATTGTTTTAGTGAACTTTATAAATACGTCACCGTGTAACGGACCCTCTAGTTCGTATACAGCCTCTCGAGTGCCCTTGACAAATAAGCATATTCCCTAACGATGGTCAGATAGAGGTTAAACAGCGATAGCCTCAGCTGGCAACGTAAGCGCTATCCTTCGAGGCCCGTACGCCCTTGTGTCCGTATTGGTATGCATTTTTCCCCTTGAGCCTGGATTAGGGTCCAAACGTGATGCCGTGTCCAGACTTCGATCGCATCCGGGTGAAACGTTCCAGCTCGCTGAGCGCATACTGTGAGCGTGCGCGCGTGTGTGCGTTCGCTTGTGGCGAGATGATGCGGTGTATTACCGGCGTCTGTGTTCGTACGCATGTGGTGTGTTCGTGTGTTTGTTCAGGCAAGGGGATTGAACATGACTTAGAGCAAACTGTGGACACTGCGCATCACATGAGGGCGCCAGTCAGAGGTTAAAACAAAGTTTGCCTGTCCATGGTCGTTCAATTATATTGGGAAAGTTTATGCAAACCCCAGAGAAGTAAGGTGTAGTAAACAAACTGTTCGGTGTAAAAAATACGTCTGTGGGCTTCGTTATGGCTCACCGTTTAACTATCAGTAGGAACTCCCCGTACAAAGATAATCTTTGGGAAAGTTAAAAATTTTGGTATTGGTTCCGATAGTGGCTTTTCTAACAGATCAAATTAAACAGACGAACCAAACCTCTTTATCTGCTTTTATCGCTTTATCCAGATATGAAAATTCGTTGTCGCTCCCTAACCTGTGGTCCGATCATGTCACAGTTATTCAAGTATTGTGGAAGTTCTTTATAACATTCTGGAGTTAGTTACATGAATGCTCACTCCTGCCAAATGTTACTAATTCCTCAACCTTGATAGTCTCTCATATATATCATATGCATTGTTTAGATACTGTCGTAATAAAGATTATATCCTTCTAATCTGTAACTAAGATCACCGGATCGTCACGCTTCGATAGTCGATTACGAGTGGTTATTTTCCCCCACACTAATTTATGTACATACCCCCCAAGCGGATCAGAAAAATACCCAGGTCGATAACTTCTTTCTACTTGTCCCTGCATCTAGTGCCTCTTGGGTGACTCTGCTTATGACCTCTTACCAGTTACACCTTGCATCTACACGCTCTATCTCATCGTATGTACTACTTATTTCTCAAGATCTTGTGCCCATCTCCTGAAACTCAATCATACTTTCTATATCCTTTTATTTTATACGATTTTATTATTCGTGATTTTTCTGCTATCTCTGACCCCAATTATATCTATGATTGGTCTCTAGTTCTTCCACTTTAAATTTTTAGGCTTATTGTTGCTAAATCAGGCAGAATTGGTCACACCATTCTGTTTTTCACTGTAAGGAAAGCTTTGCTAATCCAAAGACCGTATCTGTGAAGAATTTATTATTTTTCTTTATTATTCTTTTGTCTAGAACTCATATATCGCGAAGGTACCAGGAGTACCCTCGTGAAGTTGGAGCTACGGATCGATCGACTGCACTATTTCCCTTTCATAGTTCACGTTTCAAATTTACTAATATTAAAACGACCTATATATTACCTTCATCCGTTTTTTATACACTTGTCCTTACTGTAAGTGACACATCAACTACATAAGTGTCTCTGATACTATATCTTTTGAAATCGCTGTTGTTGTAAATGAACCCCCTCGCTGGATGATTGGCTGTCCCCTTTCGTGCGTTTGTCTGCTCTATTCCTCTTGTTTCTAATATGAATAAGTACATACAGTGTAACAATATTTATTACACTTATGCCCATTTCTTCAATATCCTCTATTGTCAGCAACTTGTTCACGTTTTCCCTATTTGCATGTACTGGCTTATCTCTACTGCGACGTATAACATTGTCTATTTATGCAGCAGTACAAGCAAACAGACTTTGAAATTCTACTCCTGATAGATGGCTACAACCGATAAGTTCCACGGGGCATACGCTGTTTCTTTTACACCGAAACTCTGATTTTGAATATACAAACAAGGATCAAAGATTCCACTGCGGTCATGTGCGATAAAAACTTATTGTTGAATAAACGCAGGTGCTCATTGCAGACATATAGGTCACCGCATCATTCCGTGAATGAACAGTAGAAGACTGGCCAGTAGAATATTTGATACGGCGAAATCGATTGAGGTTAAACAATTGTAGAGGACCTTTCTGATGATTCCTATTATGGAGCACCTCTAAGGAAGTATTATGAGATTATTGTCGAAGTCAATTGGCTGTCTACAGATTTTTAGAAAACAACAATTTTGCAACTTTCACGTAGAACGAACAACAGGTCAGTCTTGAAATCCCACTTTTCATATTGCAAAATCAGTATACAGATGCGACGAAATCCCCAAAATTTTCATCAGGTACCTGCTATTTCATTTAATCAAATTAAAAATGCTCTGTTGACAGAAAGGTGAATGCAGAAAATTCAGTGTCGACAGATTTGAACGCCAGCTTCGATCATGATGTTGTGAACCAAGAACGCGGATGGCATAATGATTGTTCGGAAAATCAACACAGGAGGTAAATGCTTCGAAACTACCACAGACAAAAGCACTCAGTTCCACATAACACTGATCCAGGGATGCCACGGTTTCTAGTGCCAAGTTCATGCACGGAAAACACCATTTCACGTCTAAATTCACTCCAATAGTGAACTAATTACCTATCAAAATGGATTCAACACACCGTCAAGCAAAATACCATCGGGCAAGTAGAAACAGCAGAAGTGCCCAGATGTGAAGCATCCTCTGGCGACAGCATTCTATGAACCAAAGAGTTTTTTGTTCTGTTCGCATCGTAAAACGAACGTTTACTCCGTTAAGCAGAGTTAACCTCAATCTGGCGTTTCTACCACATTTTGTTTACTACAGGAATGCTGCCCTAACACTAAGTTGACTGCGAGATTTTTCGTTTCGTTTTGGTGGGGAATTTTGCGTGGTTAATTCATCTGTGATGGACGACTGTTGTAATCCAGCAAAATCTGCTCGACCATAAGTTGTACAACGTCCGTTTTTGTTTGCTTTGTTCAGATTTGCATGGAAAAGTGGTTCGTTCTACGAGTTGGTTAGTTAGTAAACTACCAGTAAAGGGAAAGATACGGAAATACGTTCGAATTTGGGTTAAACCAAAAGTTTACCGTGAATATGACGTTTCATGACTACATCTGCAACGTTCAATGCCAGAATATGCAGTATATTCATATCTTCCGCGAGCTTCTGTAGATGATTCACTGTATAAAAGAAATATAAAGGTGACTATAGAGCAGTATTTTCAACCGTAATGAATTACTTGACAAATAAGTCAAACAACTGCTGAAAATGCAGTGTGAGACCATCATACAACGGGTACGAACGTAGACGATCAGACAATGAAATAGAACGGTCTCCTCAGAACCCATAAGTTATCCCATCAATCAAATACCACACAAATGTGAAAGATTGTTCTCCACCTGGTAGCTGGAAATCTTGTGATCATGATGCGTTTGGTAAGATCATCTTCGACGACCCCAAAGCCCCAAAATCCTCGTGAAATTGAAAATTTTTTCTCGGTGCTATCTTAGGCTTTCAGATAATGTCTTACATGGGAATTTTCTACAAACCATTGCATACTGTGTAAAACCGTTCCGGTAGTTAGACTAGCTACTTTTTGGTGACATGTTAAAGGCTACAATTTGGAATAGTGTTCAACAGTTCCAGTGTTTGCTGCGTTCCCAAAGTCGATAGCATTTTTCGTCGACACAACTGTTTGATTGCCTGAATTGCGGCTAGTCTGAAAAAATGTCCACATGTTCTCATTATTCTGACGACTTAACCGCTCCCGCAATATGTCTGCTCTGTTTGTTTGACGATTGATTCGCAAGGTGTTTTTCCCTTCAGACTATTTATTTCTTGCATTATGACGTCTTTCTAGTGTTCCTATACGAGTGGGAATTTCAAGGATACGTGAAGCCGGTCTCATACACAAGGATAGCGACATGCGGTATCTACTATGTTACTTGCTGGAGTCACCTGAATATTGCTAGCATTAGACCAGATTGTCTTGAAACATAAATTGAATTCAAACGACTTTTTTAGTGTTGTATGCATTATGAAATACATCTGTGATAAAGAACATTAAGTGTGAAGATTAGCATGAAAACTCGTGATCAGAATGAGCTGTCATTTAGGTTACATAGCATGTAATTTTGTTTGGTCAGTGCAAGCCGATCATCAGTAGACAATGTATATCATTTAAAAAGGATCAAGCGAACAAACAGTAAGTTCTGACCGGCACCTGGGTGCTCCCTATCATAGTAAGCAGAAGTATGTATGTTTATATATGTTTATGTTGATTTTGATAGCAGTATACGAAACTTCTGTTACCATGACCGTCAAACCTGATTACCATGAAACAGATAGATCAAGTTGAAACATCTTTATTTCTAACCCTACGTTATTTTACTTGATCACAACTATAACTTCAGTCATCAGTTAAGTTGCTTGGTTTTCACTTAGGAGCACCTGGACGAGTTGGTATACACCCAGTCCACCTCATGGTCAGCATGCGCTAGTATTGAACATTACGGTAGGAATTTCAACTCAGCCGGTTGTCTCAACTTTGCTGCAGAAGAGGATAGTAATCAATTTTGTCTGCTTTCGATTGTCACGTGAGTATAAGGCACCTCCCTTTCTAATTCTGGCGTCAGATTTTATTGACTTTCCCCGGTTTAACGAGTACAATAAGCTAGTTAAATTATGTGAAAAGTGAGTATACTATTTCGCTGCCAAAAAGTGTGAAATATTTTTATTCCGGACGGCCATAAAAAATGATCAGGTTTATACCGCTCGAATAATGAAAGTAGAAGATTGAGTTTAATGATGACACGCAAAGCTCGGGTAAGTATCACTAGGGCGTTTTTGATGATTTATATCAGACGATACAAAATCTACGATTGAACATGTATTTTAGTGTTCATGGATGCGTTGCATGGCAAAACATATTCAATCAAAACTGTCCACCAACCAATAGCTGGTGAGAAGAACTACACGATGTTTTAAGCTTCTATCAGGGTTGTTATCCACATTATATGACCGGTTTGATGCTTAACCTGCACTCAACTAGCGCGGACCAGGAGTGGCAAGTGCATTTGCTTTTTTCCTTACTCGGTGCATCGAAATGACGTGAATATAAACCCGTCTCTAGTCTCTATCGATGTCAGGGGACGAAATATCTCAACGTGGTTAACTGCAGTCAGAAAATCAACATATCACTACCCCGTACTTGTTAGGCATGCTTTCAACTTTTGAAATGATCACCGTATTAATTGTTTTCAAAACTTCTATCATTTCTGTCTACAGTTTTCTAGATCTCTTCATAGCCTTCTTCACTAATTCTAACATTACATCGCCAATGTGTATCCATCCTGGGCCATGTGTACCGTCTTTTGTACGGTTGCCTTTAGTCTCTCTCTTCACGGAACAAACGTACATTTCTCTTGTAACTAGCACTCCACGGTAAGCCTGTTTCATGATTGGTCTGACGCATTAGTTATTCTAATGTCCCCTATTACAGGAGACGTCCATAGGATCGGTGACCCTGTGACTGAGAGCTACGGTTCTTGATAAAAAGATTGCCGCTTCGGATTTCAGTTAATGTACCTGATGAACCAGACAGTGTCGGCACCGACTGGTTTAGTATGAGCACCAGAGTCTTTTGAACAATTGTTGTTGTGTATTTAGTTCACGTGACTGGGCCCTTACAATCAGTCTCTTGTCTATTGCAACATTGTGTGAAGTGACGTTTCCAGCGACTGTATCAAAATCTACTCGCCTGCCTTGGGTATACAAGGTTATAATGAGCTGAATTTTGTTGGACTACCGAAACATTCAATGGAACAGTCGTCGCAACCTGGCTGAAACATGTCGACCCGTGATCGGTTGTCGGACGTTGTTGCCACTGAGCTATGACATCACCGCATACCTAAGTTTAATATTCGTATAATCAAAACAGACATTCGTGGTCCTACGGACCTGATAATTAGCTTGAGAACAATCGTCATTACGAGGCTTCGTGAACCACAGATTCGCATCTTTCTCCTTTCACACCATCTTACTTTTACTAAATCCGTATGACAAAGAAATCTGTAGCTAGTTTTGATTTGAAAGTGTACACCGTAGAACACGATTGTCGTTCTGTAATTTATTACTCTTGTTGTAGTAGTCTGAGTTATCGGGTCCTTAGGTGAGCACTGTCAACCCAACTCATAGGGTCATCGGTGGCAATAGCTTTTACGTGAATCGATTGCCAAAACTATGCTAACGGAAGCTGTGGTCTACTGGATAAGTGATTTGGCCGATAACACGAATGTCAGTCGTCCCGTAATTGTGAATCTGGATACCAAATCAGGGGTCCAAACAGTGTCATGGCTATTCCAACTGAAATACTTGCTCAAATGGTCTGCCCGAAGAAACACGAATCCTAACAAAGTCCGGTTAGTGAACGGCTCCAATACCATTGTAACTACAAGCATGTTAGCTGGCACGAGGATGCACGTGCATTTCAGGTCAGAATGCTCGATTCCACCGTCTCAGTGATTCGGCCATTACGGCCACGGTCGATAACACCTAGCTACTGACAAACCCCTCGATAAATTTCTCAGCGTTTGAAAGGGAGTGCAGAGCCGGGAACCAGCATGCATCAATGGGCGCAGATGGAAAATGTAAAACTGTGGTACTTCTCTGTTAGACCGTGGTGTTGCGACAATGCTTTTGTCAAACAATGCACGACGGTCATGAACAAAACAGAATTACATATTGACAACACTCCTGAGGAAGGCCACCCGAGGTGGTTGAAACGTAGAGTATTACAACTTGCTCATAACGTTGTGTTATTCTCAATCCATTTATCAATAATTACATTTACTGGAAGACTGAAGTAAACAAAAATTTTCCCACATATTTTGAGGCACGTTATGTTATCTGGATTATGGAAACATTTGTGAACACTGACATGACGCTATAGTCAAGTTGCCAGAAAATTGGTATCACATGGCATTTCTCAGTTTGATTGCCTTTTTCAAAATAGCCAATTCCGCTTCATGTTAGTGTACCTGTTTATTCTAGTTTAACCACAAACTGATGCCATGAGAGATGTAACTAGCTGCCTTGTCGAAATCGGCGCGGACATCTCGTTGAAAACCGGTGCCAAAATTGAGGTGCTTTTGTTATGACCGCAAAAGACGGTTGACTTGCGAAGTCAGTTATTGCAAGAATCCCGTACAAGTTGTTAAAACAGGACAACGAACGCGTACATTCATTTGCATGGCTGATATGTATCCACACACATTGGACAGCAGTACATTGTCATTCGTCTTGGTGACACGTTCCCCATAGTGCGTACACACCGTTCCAATAGTCGCTTCTTCCTGGCGTTGAGACCTGCCTTTTAGTTCCCGAATATACGCACTATCCTACTCACGAACGAAGCCGTCTGTTATGCAACACTGCGTTGTTGAAACCCACTGTTTTTTGGTTTACCTTACCGTTTATGATCTCTGATTTGACGTTTTATAACGTTGTTCTCAAAATGTTAAGAGACATGAAATTTCTGACTTTTGTGGCCTTATTTCAGGAGGCGCATCTCCTGACGAAGCAGCCACGATGCAACAAGCCATGTGGATCGATTGACCCAATTTCGGGTGGTATGGTAGTGAGTGGCAGTATGGTTCCACTCAGCCAATCAGATTGCAGCCGTGCGGTCAAACGCCTGTAAGCTATCTGGACTGTTTTTTCGCGTTGCTTTCCGATGCCCCTGTAACGTGATGTGTAACACCCTGACTGCCATCTTTGACTGTTTCATCTGATTCGCTGTGCGTCTAACTGCCATGTATGGTAGTCTTGTTCGATTTGCTGTGAGTCCTGTTGGCCATGCATGGTAATCGTTCCGCCTTATATACTTAGAGTCCCTATGACCTAATTCTGTCTTGGTTCTCCAATAAGCGGTGTTGCCCCGTCTCTTCTCCGCGGCTTTGGGTCAAACGATTGAGAACGTCATAAAAGGGACGACTCAATACTTTACTAGTGAGTTGTGTTGTTCCACCTTCTATGAACGTCTAATTTGACCGTTTTTACCCAATACGTTTATCATTATGATTGGGGCTTACTGCGTTATCGAAGTTGGTGTGGACAGCTAGTTCAAAAATGGTTGTAAAATTGGACTATTCTGTTCTTTGCAAACTCTCTTTGTCCTAAATAAAAACATATGCAGTATGCGAGGACCGTTTAGTTTAAAAAAACACAAATCATACGTATCATGCGGATTTTAGTTGACTGATTGCGACCTATGATGACACCTATTGGATTGTCCACCTTATATGTCTCGGACTACGGAACCCTCAATTGATCAGTATATCATATATATGAGTGTGTGTGTGATAGGTGTGTGGTGTGTGTGTGTTAGAGTGACGGGAACGCAACCAGCCCCTGTATGCTCTCTTCGTGGATTTCACCAAGGCCTTTGATTCCGTGAGCCGCGAGGCGTTGTGGACGGTGCTTGGTAAGTTTGGATGTCCAGGTAAGTTCGTCAATTTGATTCGAATGTTGCATGTGGGTATGAGGGCGAAAGTACAGTCGTGTGGATCGACTTGTGATGATTTTGACATTGTCACTGGCGTGAAGCAGGGTTGTGTGCTAGCCCCAGCTCTATTTAGTTTATATTGACTGCCATGATAACAGTTGCTTTTCAGAACTCTGGGGAGGATGGCGTTGAGGTAGAGTACCGGACGGATGGGCGCCTGCTGAATATCCGACGATTCGGCGCCCCAACCCGGTTACATACCTCAACGATGCGCATGCTTCTATTTGCAGATGACAGCGCGCTATTCGCACACAGCGAGGACGAACTACAGCGACTGACCACTGCTTTCGCGACCGCGGCATCCAAGTTTGGATTGGATATCAACACAGGTAAGACATTTTCTTTCTTTCAGCCTTCTCCGGGCGAAGGTGCTGTCTGTTCACCTTCACCCCAAATTCGCATCAATGGAGCCGTTGTCGATAGCTGCGAGATGATTTTTGTTGCTTACATTGGTAGCAATTTATGAATCCACAGCCGTTTTATCTGTCCGTGGACCGCGAAATTGAGAGCTCGTGTGGCAAAGGCTAGTGTTGCGTTCGGACGTCTTGAAAGACGTGTTTGGAAAAACCACAGCCTGAAGCCGAGCACTAAGCTTTTTGTCTACCGCTCAATGGTGCTGTCTATACTGCTGTACGGCAGTGAAACATGGACGTTGTATCAAACGGAACGTGCGCCAGATCTTAGCCGCTTTCATTTGCAATGTCTAAGACGCATCTTGGGTATTCGGTGGTCGGACATGATTCCGAACACTGAGGTATTGCGGCGAGCGGACATGAACGGGATGGAAGCCATGTTGATGCTGAATCAGCTTCGTTGGCTGGGTCACGTCCGTCGGATGGGCGATGACCGTATTCCGAAGCAGCTTCTGTATGGACAACTGAAATCAGGTAAGCGAAATCCTGGTGGTCAAAAGCGGAGATACCAGGATTCTGTGCAGGTGAGTCTTTCACGTTGTAAAATTGATTTCAGATGTTGGGAAGACTTAGCGTTGAACCGGACGGTCTGGAGGAATACGATTCAGTGAAAACGTCCGCGAGTTCAACGAGGAGTTATTACGCGCGATGTAACTCGGATTAGCGCTTGCTCGGTGACGCAAAAGGAACCATCGGTGCCTAAGTCCCCCCCTGTGGTGACATGACTATATGGCGTTGCGATGTGTGCGGCCGTGAATGCGCTGGCCGCCTCGGATTAGTAGGTCACCAGCGTACTCATAGTGCACCGTCGGCGAAGAGACGACGAGTACGATAGGCTGAGGTAGGTCATGACAGTATATCTGTCAGCATCTCTCAGCATCATCTTCTTAGCTTGATTGCATCGACCAAGAATATGGTCGTTTGGCTACTAATCCGCTTCTCTTTTCAGAAACCTGGGTGTCTGCGGTCTTCTACCCATTGTTATCTTCAGCTTTGTTGGTGTATTGTATGATGAATGGTTTGCCTGTTCTTTTCGTAGTCCACTCTGAATCCTGTTTTTCATTCTTATCCTCTATGGAATGCAGGAACATTACTTCTATACTGTATGCTTTCTGCATATGCTTTGTACATATGTATTTACTCTTCTTATATTTACATCTTGTCATTGTGGTCCCTCTCTCTGTTTATTTTCCGAGAGATAAGTGGTTCTTTAGAGTGCTAACCAATTAATTGGCTAACCAGCATTGGCCGGCTGGACACAAAGGTCTCACTCACATACCTACTGGTCTTATTCCTTCGGGTTTACACCGGATACGTGGTGTGTGAGTGAAACCACAAGTGGTACAGCGCAAGCCACTTAGGGTGATGGTTTTGTATATGCGGCAGTTGCGTCCTTTGCCTCACTTCACCGTGACATGCAAATCCGTGTAGAATGCCGCCAACCGTGTGTGTGTATGTGTGTGTGTGTGTGCACCTGACCATTGCCTCTACCGTGGCATGGTGGTCAGGTCTGTGTGCTGTTTTGGTCCGTCGGGCTATGCTGACTAGGATATCAGTCCCTGCAAGTTCAACCATGTCAGATTGGCCAAAGAGGAACATCCAGACAAAATGCAGTTGAGCTGGTTGTGGATGATGCCGGTGTATTGTTTATATGTTCGACCGATATTTGTCTTGTCTGGCTGGTTTTTGGTGTGATCTGTTTATCTCTGCTGTAGAATTGGTTTTACATGTGTTAATTTTTTAGGTGTGTGATTCTGGAGCCGGTGCCTAGCCATTGACATTTGGTTGTTGCTGATGGTCGATGATGCTGCGTTTGTGTGTTCATGTGTTGATCACCCGGTGCTTTCCGGTGCAGGTTTTCGAGCCAAAGGCTTTCGATGAGAGTCTTAAATCGCTCTCCTGTCTAGAGTCTGGGCCATACCTTAACAGTATCTTAGCCCACATAGTCTATTGCAAGTACATATAATTCATATATATTGCATCATGATAATCTATAAACTGTTTCTACGCAGGATTAAACCAGGGTCGCCGCTAAATCACTGTTGCAGCCAAGAAGTGAATAGGTGAACCATACTATCACCAACCTCTCTTCTTCCTTTTCCTATCTTCTAAGGACTCCGTCTCTAGCACTGAATCTAGGGCAGACAATATTCAGCCGAGTTCCTTAGTAACATCGATACAAGATCTATGCCCAGTATACTGCCCGAAATCAGCTCTGTGTCTGTTATGGATAACTGATGTCTGGTAATACAAATCGACGTAGCATTGTTTAGTAAGACAAGGCTTTCCGACCAAGTAAGGTCCGAGCAGCAGGTGCTGAGTTCACCTTCTACTGGATAAGTTACCAGGCAGACGGCACTCGCGATCATGGGGTTTGTTTCGTTTTTGTTGATCACAGCGATTCTTTGATGATATACAAACCGCAAGGTATCAGCCTTCGGATCATATCCATGGACCTGCGACTCGTTGAGGTAAGTCTGTTTACGTTCTTAGCGTTTGTGTCCAAATATGCGTTACATGATATACATATAGTACCACGTTTCATGTCAGCTGTCCACTACAATCTGGTCGGTACCAGTGAGTGACCGGCTGTTTGTTCTGGGCTCATTTAAACGCTCGAGTTGAGCGCGACTCGGAAGCCTGGCCGGGAATCCTCGGACCCTACTGCATTGGTCCAGTCAACGAGAACGATGATCGTCTGCTCCACTTGTGTGTTACACACGGGCTGGCTTTCACAGACACCCGATTCCAGCTGGATGCTAACGACATCACGACGTGGACTTATCCATCACCATGATTTGCTTAATTACGTGATTATGCGGCAGCGCGACATTCGTGAAGTGCGTATCACGCAAGCGATGTGTGGCATTGAATGTAGCACAAATCATGGGCTAGTCAGGACCACATTGTTTACTTATGTATACAAGCCTGTTTATTATAGATCATCCGGACAACAGCAGAAAGTAGACTTCATACGATTAGAAAACTGTGAGACAAGAGCTGCTCTTCAACCTGCAGTTATTACTCGTCTGAAAGACGCCCTCGTATCCACTACCCATGAGAGTATTGGACAACACCTCAGAGAAAAGATTACGCCGCAACCATTGAGACGATTGATGTCGAACACCAGAAACCTCCAGAGTGGTTCGACGAAGACACTGCAACTATCTTCAGCTTGGCACGAGAGAAGAATGCGGCGTTTTCTGCTTCCACAATAGATCCGCACAATGATGACAAGAGAGCGACATTCCGGAGTACTGGCCATCAACTGGTCAAACGTGTTCGCGGAATCACCGACCACTGGTGGAGGAAACAGGGTGAACAGATCCAGGCTGCGCTGACTGCCGACAACATAATCAGTTCTACGACTCGCTGAAAGCGATTTTTGACCCATCCGTCCGGTGTACTGAAGCAGTGATTGGCATATACTGTGATTTTTCGTGCACTGAGTCAAAGGACATCGTGAAAGTCTGGCGCATGCATTTGAGTAACTTACTAAACTGGCCTGCTACCACTGACCGGGTGACCACGCCTAGTTTGCCGCAACAAGATGTCAAAGCGTCACTTTCCCTCTCATTAGGTTTAGCAGACATGATGACAGCTATTGTGCAGTTGCAAAACGGAAAGGCTATGGATGAAAATGGATTGTTAGGGGAACCTGTGAAGTACAACAGCCCAGTTTTGGAGCGTGCCCTGTTCCATTTGGTTTACTCCGTCTGGAAGCAGCAAGCAATCTCCCAAGAGTCCACCGATGCTTAACAGCACCTTCGTTTAAGGATAAGGGTAATAAGCAAACCACCAACAGTTATCAAGGCACCAGTCTGCTAGGCTGTGCTGGAAAGGTGCTAGCAAGAATTCTGCTGAATCGACTCAAGTGCTTGAGGGATTCGTCTGAATTTGTTGAAACAGTAAAGCAGCTGAACGTACTAGACAAGCATCTATTCTCGCTTGACGTTACATCCCTCTTCACCAATATCCCACTCAATGAAACGATTGAGTTTCTCGGACAGTATATTGAAAAGTAATGATATCAACGTGGGAATACCAGTAGAAGAACTAAAGCAGTTATTATATCGCTGCACATACAACGTTCAGTTTAAATTCTCCGGCAAGTTATACCGTCAAAAGGACGGGGTAGCAATGGGATCGCCACTAGGCCCATTGTTAGCTGACATCTTTATGGCAAAGCTAGAGTGTAGTTCATTAGCTGATCAAATAAAATCAATCACCCTTTACAAGCGTTATGTAGACGATATCATCTGTGTGGCAGATGAATCTGAAAGCCTCAGTGAGATACTGATTCATTTCAACTCTGCCCAAAAGAATAATCATTTCACCCTAGAACCCAAAACATCAGTAGGTATTGCGTTCCTAGACGTCGCGTGGATGGCACGATACAACGGAAGGTGTATCGTAAGGCAACTTGGACGGGCCAGTATACAAACTTCAATAGTTTTGTACCAGTAAGACAAAAGAGGAACCTAATCCGATGTCTGATAGACAGGGCCACAAAAATATGCTCGAGCGACAGCGTTGAAGAAGAAGGACAGTTTATATTTAATACACTCGTTGAAAATGGCTATCCGGAGGAGTTTATTCATAAAAATATGCTAATAAGCGCTAAGATAGACAAACCACAAACTGCAGACAAAAAGTCTGTTTATATTTCCTTGCCCTTCAAGGGTGATGCTGTCGCTGAAACCATAACCAAGAAGGCTTAATGTAGCAATCAATAAAACATATTTTGCAGCTCAACTACGCGTTCAGTTTACTTCCACACCAGTATTGCGCTCCCAGTTGAAAGATATATTGCCTGTTCATGCCGCCTCTTTTTGTGTTTACCGTTTCGTTTGTTCCTGTGGAACAAGCTACATAGGCCGCACAACACGGCGATTATCCGAACGCATTCGGGAGCACCAACCGATGTGGCTGACGCGAGGATCGATAAGGCCCTGTTCGTCTGCGATCGCTACGCATTTGATCGAGTCAAACCATCTGATCAATCAGACAGATTCGTTCAAGCCAATCTATCGAATATGTGGGATACAATCGAAACAGGTTTACAGTGGACAAGTGGGTATGCGCTAGACCCTCGTCCACTAACAATTTAAAACGCCTTTCCTGAAGAGCAATCGAAACGTAGTCCCAACAGGCATCGAACTAGAGAACGCAGTGGGGTTTAGAAACAAACCGTATATTTCCAGCAATGTTTGGAAATATAAGTAGTTAGCTCTAGCCTAGTCTGGGACCAACGGCAGCAACCAAGAGAAGAAAGAAAGAAGCGCGAGGTGGGCTACCGCCCACTCGGCGGCACTCAAAAGCGCGCCAAGCGAAAAGTGCGTGGAACCTTCGAGTGCGTTAAACAACGCTCGAAAAGGTTCGGGCTAAACGACCTTGAAGAATGGAATAGAAGATGAGTCGTTAGGAAAAGGACAAGCATTCGCTGTGCAATTAGTTGCACGACTGAAGAAAGTGGCACTGAGTTCATATCAGGCCTCCTATAGCAGGCGTACACAGAATCATGCGTACAGAACAAGCAAGCGGGAAAACATGGTTGCAGCCGGGATCCTTAGAGAAGCCACACGATCGCTGGTCACTACACACCCTCAATGTCTATTCTCTGTACATCCCTACAAAATTAATAAGGCGTCAACTGTGCACTCAGTTATCTTTAGTGATTCTCAACTAGCAGTCGTATTTGCACAAAATATGTACGACCAATCCCTGAAAGTCTAAACAATAATATTATTGGTAGGTCACAGACTACTGCAGGACGATGGAATCAAGTAATGGATGCGCCCACCTCAAGGCTCGCACACGTCGGCATCAAAACGTTCACATCTGCCCGATCTTCAGTTGGTTTGAAGATGACTAGTCAAAGGAGATGAATGGCTTGCATAAACTGTCTTTGTAGACATGGATATGGAGAGTAGAATCATGTGGCAATAGGTTCTGTCATTGTTAACAGTCGCACAATGACAGCTCTGGAATGGTTCTGAATAATCGTATAGATAATTCGAATTGTCTCATCCGGTCTCACCTGAAAACCAACCTTGTTGGCAGTGATCTTTTTCGATTAATGACAAAGACGGTTCGGGAGGCATTTACGAATCCTTTCTGATGGCCACATTTTGGTTTCCCTTACTTGGCCGGCTTAACAGCAAATGGCGGAAGAATGTAAGCTGTTCTTGAGAGGTAACACAAAAGCCAGGCTGACGATGAACGACACGAACACTCGTATCTTAGGGTAGGCACACTGTGTACCACTGTTTACCCAAAAACGGCTAGTCAAAACATTGAACCTTCCATGGCCGTGTACGCAAACCCAGGATAGAATGATCGCATAGATGTGACGCATCTCTTGCAGATTTCGTACAACTCACGTGATCAATGTTATGTAACTAAGTCTCATGACTCAAACCAGACAGAAACTATTGACTGACATCTTCGCCTCAGTGATATGTTATCTACCACCCCCATCGAACCCATATAAATGTGTTGTATTTAGCCTGATGATGAAACACCGAAAACGAGCTTGTTTGCTACGCGTTTCTTCTCAATGCGGAAAGTTTAGAAACCAATAGTCCTGAACAGCAGTGTGGATTTCGGACAAGTCGCGCTACGATCGTCATGATGTTGGCTACTAGACAGATCTAGGATAAGTGCTGTGAGCGCAACCAGTCCTGTGTTCCTCTTCGTGGATTTCACCAAGGCCTTTGATTCCGTGAGCCGTGAGGCGTTGTGGACGGTGCTTGGTAAGTTTGGATGTCCAGGTAAGTTTGTCAATTTGATTCGAATGTTGCATGTGGGTATGAGGGCGAAGTACAATCGTGTGGATGATTTTGATGATTTTGGCGTTGTCACTGGCGGGAAAGCAAGGTTTAGTTTGTATTTGACTGCCACGCTCTGAGTTATTCTTCAGAACTCTGAGGACAGTGTTCAAATTAGTTGATTTGTGGATGACCGTTTGTGGAATATCCAACGTTTCGATACCAAAACCCTACTAAATACTTCGGTTATACACATAAGTTTACAGCGGATAGTGCAATATTTACACACGGCGAACAGGAACTTCAACGACTGTCCACGACGTTCGCGACCGGGGCATCCTAATTTCATTTGGATATCAACACAGGTAAGGCATTTTCACCCCAACCTCCTCCGGATTGAGGTGCCATGCCTACACCTGGAACCCGCATCATGGGAGTCATTGTGTGTAGCTGTACAGACTTCTACTCCTTAGATAAAATCTCCTGAAAGGTCTGTCCGTGTACCGTGAGTTGTCAGCCCACATGGTGATGGTTAGCATTGCTTTCGGGCGTCTTGAAGGACGCGTTTGAACGAACCACAACCTGAAGATGAAAATTAAGCCGTTTATCCACCGATCACCGGTGTTGTCTACGATGTTGTACGACAAGGAAACTTGGACACTGAAACAATGGAATGCGCGGTATCTGAGCCGCTCCCACCTGCACTATCTAACACGGATCTTGGGTATTAATTGATCGGACATGACCCCAAACACTGATCCACTTCGACGAGCGGACACGGACGGGACTGAAGCCATGCTGATGCTCAGTCAGCTTTGTTGGCTAGGACACGTCAGTAAGATGAGCGACAACCGGATCCCGGAGCAGCTGTTCCACGGTCAATTGATTGCAGGCAGAGAAAATCCTGGTGGTCAGCAAGTGTTATGCGAAGGTGTCATTCACGTGAGTCTTTCGCGTCTATCTGGAGCAATGGGATACGGATAGCCAACCGAGTGCCAATTATTTGGCCGCGAATTGGAGCGCGCAGTGCGCAAGGGAACCACAAGTACCGTAGACTGTGGTGACATGACTATATGGCATTGCTTTGAATGTGGCCGTAAATTCACTGGTCGTTCCTGGTT
>LOND01000822.1:61536-90667 GCA_014220965.1 Paragonimus kellicotti | reverse complement strand
TTTTAACATACATTCCGTCTACTGTAACCTCACTTAAGTAGCATCGTCACTTCGAGGAATTATGTACACGCTGTTCCATGTGGCTTTTGGAGCATGTATCTTTGAAAAACTGCCGGCCTTGTGGTACGAAACTCGGCGCGTCAACGTTTTGATTGAAATTCAGCTAGCTGGCTCCGTCAAAATCGGTTTGCCATGTTACATTGATCTGCCGCCCGTGGCTTGGAAAGTGCGGTCATAAGCAAATTGATCAAAATCTTTGCTTGTAGAGTTTGATCTTGTGTATTGCTAATAAACCACATCGATCTACACATGACCAGTTTCACAAGATAGACATTGCTTTTGATTCTACACTAGTCACAATTACGGCGGAGGCAAGTGTGCGTACAATGCGCTGGTTGATGTCTTCTGGTCGTCTTATTAGAAATAGCTGTACTTGATTCAAAGCTACCAACTACGATTACTCGATCAGAAAGTTGTGATTTGATAGATTAATGTTCAGCTGGCCTAACGTCGGGTCTTTTCTCACCAGCTTCAACCTGATGTGCATCCACTATAGTTTATTTTAAATACACGGCTTAAAATCAGCGAGTCGAAACTAAGTAAACCAGCATGGAGAATGTGTTTCAAGTATTTGCAAATTAGAACAGTAAGAAGAATGAAAAAATAAACGGTATATATATATATATATATATATATATATATACTTCGATAACAAATTTCTAGGGCAAAAAGTGGGTAGTTATCGTTGAACCTGTCGATAGGTGTACTGAATGAATGAATACTTACTAGAGTTCAGTTAACGCTTCATGAAAACAGTCCATTCTAATTAGCCACTTACGATCCATTTAAGATTCACATATTTCAGTCAACTTCTCAAGTGATCTAACCGAGAGTTTGTGAAATTTGGAAAGGAATTTTAGGATGGACCTCTGTGTACCTAACGTGTTCCACAAAGTAATTGGATAGCTATCTTGCACGAACATCGACAGAATGACGAATCACTCGTAAATTATCATTGTCGTTTATATAAAACTCCGTAGAGTTTGCAGAACAGTTAATTTGATAAAAAGCGCCGTAAACAAGGTTGTACAAAC
Source organism: Paragonimus kellicotti (assembly GCA_014220965.1). Classification (NCBI taxonomy): domain Eukaryota; kingdom Metazoa; phylum Platyhelminthes; class Trematoda; order Plagiorchiida; family Troglotrematidae; genus Paragonimus; species Paragonimus kellicotti. Next base: position 89,573 of record LOND01000822.1, on the reverse strand, counting down.
TCTGCCTCAAGATTTGTGAAGTATTTCTCATTATCGAAAGAACGTCACAACATAAATCGCCTAGACTCTTTAGATAGATTAGGTTTCCGCATATTTCACCAAAGTGCTATTCACGGTCTGTACTCTTCAACAGATTCTACTGCGATAATAAACTTCAAAGGAATTAATATCTTATAACTGCGACATATAGTGAGGTATGGGGTCGAAGTGCACTAGGTAGGTAAGTCTGATGAGTGAAAACAGTCAAGAAAATGGACGTGCACCTTCGACCGAAATTTGACCAATAACCACCCGTTGCTTACTTTATAATACTTATTAAAAACCACAATGCCCAATTTATTTGCGCGCGTGCATGCGATATCCACTTCTCTAGGTTGCTGACACATTCTACTGAATCACAAGACCTTCCTTTGTGTAGGCATGGGTATGGAGGATACTTGTGTGTATAAAATTAACCCAGGAACGGCATTTCGCACATACGTTCACTGTGAAAAGCTGACCATCGCGGTGTTCACAACACGTTTCTCGGCCCGGTTACCGTCAAACCGTACGGATTCACTGTTGTCTGTATTCAGGTCCAGGGTTCAATAGGTCATCTACTTGCTGCCAGTGTTGCTGCATTTGCGTACATCCATCTTTACCGATTTAAACTTAGTTGTACTAAGCCTCCTAGAATGTCCTATCGTTCGATAGTCAAAAAAGTGCTGCATTTAAGAGTATGCTACTTTGGATAATATGTATTTTCGGGAACGTTGATAATGAGAATGGTTTTTAGAAAAGGATTGTCAGAGCCGAACGGATGTTCGATTAGCTGCCTGACTGATCCTTCAGTTGTATGTTCTGAACTATTTTGCGGGACATACCAAGCAGATTGGTCGCAACCGTTTGAGTAGAGCTTGGTTGCAAAAGTCCCTGAATGAAGTTCGCTTTGGTCATTGATTTATACTCACTTTCTCACGATCAGAAATGTTCAGTAACGCCGCCAGATGGCTTGATTTGTTGTCCACTTATTGAACTCATGCACAGAATCAAACACCACATAGTATACCAAGGAAAAAACTAATCGTCGTGCGCATGCACATGAGAGTAGGCGAACCGTATGACTGGAGAAGGTTAGTTTATGCAGGCTCGACGGCGATGGGCTAGGTGCTACCTATCCCAATGCTCACGTCATGTTGACCCCGTATACTTGCCAAAGGAAGAAGCAAGAACATATTACGTTGCCATACTTAAAGTTGCTATATACTATATGTACGGGATGCAGCTGAATACATAGACGAGGTTAGTGCGAGCAAGAAATGGGAACAGTTTAGGAGGGCAGACGTTTGATGGATGCAACATTTAAGGAGGTTGGATGTGTTTTCATAATCTAACACTATTATTATGCTCCTATTTCGACAAACTCAGGTTATTTGTTCTGAAAAGAAAAGAGTGACTTGTTTAAACTATTTCAAACTCAGTTAAATTTCCGGACAGGCGGTTACATAAAAACTGAAGCAATCTGCCCTCAGAATGCACCGGTTATGACATAGCACTTACCCGTAATTTGAGTGGGAGTTACTGCGGTTATAGTTGGTAGATTAATTGCAGCTGAAAATAAATGAAGCTGTTTACTATTACAGTCGAAAGTGTAGGTAATAGCTCAGGAAGGAAATTAATATTTGCAGCTACAGTTTTGTAACAGTTGCCTAAACACTAACCAGATGGGCAGTCAGCAAGTGATTTAGCCATGTGGTCAAATGTCTGAGGTTTTTGTCAAGGTACATGGTGTAGAACAGATATTCAACATAACACACGCAATCGTCGATTCTGCCAGATATCCTTTCACTGTGTACTGTCTGTTCTATACTTGGAATCACCAAGGAGAAAAGGAATTAGAGCAGAAAGAAATTAAACAAAACTATCTGCAACCAACTCTGTCCCTTGATTCCAGTGTGCTGCGTGAAAATATGATGAAGCGACCGACCCAACACAACCTGACTACACATCGACCCCATATTTTTCTTATTAAATATCGACCGGTTTAAGCCGTCAGTCTAATAAATCTGAGTTGCTCGGATACGAGTTTTCTCACATGTCAGGCCATGGTGAGAAATTGTTCCCATTGGTTTATGTGATGTCTTTTAAAAATGCATTTATCTATAATCAAAAACTAGCTGCTTATTTCAATTCATCTTCCTGTGTGGATTTCTGACTTCGAATACGGACTGGACGGACAACTACGAGGCTGTGAGATTCCGAACTCACCCATGTCCATAGGTGGTACATTTCAACACGAGTGCTAACGAGGGGTGAATTAAGTGCTAATCCTACTGTGTAGTACAGAAGACACCGGTGACAGTTACGCTAACACTTGGCGGGATAGTTTAAAGCAGCGATATGGTAAGGTTAACTCCAAGACAATCCCAACTGAACGGGCAAGCTAAGAGAGAAGTGCGCAGGGTGTTTAAATGAAGCATCGTTGCGTCGTGCGTTGGAATCCCAGTTCACAAAGGGGAGTGCATACGCTGTGAATGTGTTGACAAATGTGACTCATTTTCGAATCTGGTAATTCACCGACAAAGAAACGACAGTCTACCTATAGGATTTTAAGAGCACGCCATAGGTCGATCAGCGCCTGTCACTAGAAAGTTTGAAAAGTTATTGAGTTGCGTTCAGTTAAAAGACGTGTGGGTAAATGGAATTTTTTAATACGTCAGATGAAAACAAAAAGTTGGTCCGCGATGACTGATGAACCAGTCATCACTCAACTGTGTAGCAGCTTCACGACAAACGATAGGGTAAGTACTGTTGTTTCTCAATAAAAAACAGGACCATTCCAATAGGATTATATTTATTCGTGCTGCATTGGACCGAGTTTTTCGACGTACGAACATACAACAAGAAATCCTCATTCCGTGTTCACATTGGCTGTAACCTGGAGACTGTGACTATTTTACTACGTATGATGAAACCTTCTGTTCGAGTTCAGGCACACTGATCGGAAATGACGGATTGCTGATGAAACCGATTAACCCAAAAATTGAAATAATGATTCTCTCGACCAAGTTCTATTACTCATGCAATGAGATCCAGAATGTCTTATGAGCTAAACATTAAGTTGAAGTCTACCGGTTACTTTACTTTAGTTATTATAGTCAATAAATGAAAAATAAACGAAGTTAGTGGAGTCGGCATACTAGGCTTAGCATTAAGAAGTTTGTGTTAATAGTATTATACATAACTCGGCTAAAAGATGCAGTATATTCAGCGCGTTTCAAATGGGAGTTGGCATAAACACAATTTTCATGAGGAAGAGTAACGACATAGCGGTTTGAACTGAAAGAGCTAAAGGGTATTGTACGGTTCATTCGTGAGTTATGCAGTTTAGCTGAGACTTAGTGTAGTCTGTAGTTCAACGTGAATATTAAGAACATTTACAAGGATTATTAAGAAACTCAGTCTGGCCTAAGATCCTAGATAGCTTTATGATTTCACATGGTAAGTCAGCGTAAGTTGTATGTTTAATAGAAGAGGGCTACCAGTTTCGTGATTGTCACTACTCATCAGATAAGTGTACCCGGTGAACTTTCGTTCCTATCCTACTGTAAGGACCGAAGACGCTGACATTTCTAATTGATAACTCACCACTAATATGCGCCTTTAACATTCACACTGATCTATGGACTCCCGTAAGTCTGAGATAAACGGTACAACTGACTTGCAACTGAGATACTAATTATTAGTGTTAATGTCTGCCATTCGAGTAACAGGAAGTGTTGCTGAAGTTCACCTGATACGCATGTCTGGTGAGTGGCAGCAGGCTTACGATGAATGTTGACCATTAATCATATACGACATAAAACACCTTACATCGTAAAATGAGAAATGAGGGACAATTATTAACCAACGGGCAGTCGATAAATAATGCGAAAATCGTACGAAATATGAACCAGCGATAGTTTCACTCCTGTTTGACCCAAAAGACGGCCGCAATGTTGAAAATGTGTTGATTTTTTTAAGCGTCTTGCAATAGCATTCCGAATAATTTTATAAGCAAGTACGGTCGGCCATTTAGGAACGTGCTCATCGACCGCCGTTCCAATTTTCCTTACAGTGAGGTCGATACATCTACGTCTACTTGTTCAGCTCAGCCGTACATGACGACTGACTGGACATTTATGAACATTAGGCCCTTTATATAATTTGCACTTATTACACAAAATTTATCTCCGTTATCAAACGGTGCTACTCACTACGTAAACGACACAACTACCTTTGCTGCGTCCCATAATCCATATCGATCTCATTTTTTTCTTCATCCTAAACTTAACTAACTGTATTACCGCTGCTATCAGATTGAAAAGCGATTAACCAATGAGTGTCTTGCTCTAGTATCTGTGAGACCAGGTAAAGTGCTTTCTCCTTCCCGCTGTTGCATTCCGCACTATTTGCGTTACGTCTTTACGTTAATTGTGTTAAATTTCTTGATCGTGTTAAGGTAGAAAGACTTCACTTTACGACTACTCTTTTCATAAAGAACGTTGTCGTATGGAAGAGGAATCATGTGTCCAGTTCCAAATATTGTATTGATGAATCAGCTTATGAGGGGAATCCGTCGTGAAAGTAAAAGTCTGTACGAATGAAAAAGGTGTTTTGTTCTTAGTGCGTCGAGTCAGAACAGTATTACAAAATTCCAAAATGTTAGAATATTCACAGTTTGTAGATAACATTCAAGGAAGGACAATTCACAAACAGACGGCGGCAACAAGATTTAGTGTTTGAATTCTCGTGAAAGTTGGTTTAGTGTAACTCACGTTCCCTAAAAGGCGAGGCTGAAATGGCAAAGAGAATAATCAAACGAAGCTAACACAAACATAACGATTGAATGAGCAAACTATAACTAACTGCGGGTGATGTTCAAGGTATTCACTGTAAATTAAATTAGATACCGGTAGGAACTGTTCTTGTTATTTGCCGTGCTTGAAAGGTTAAAAAGAGCTTTCCATCTGTTAGCTTGGATTGATCTGGCAAATACTGCATCAAAAATGATCACCGTACTGTTCGTCAGCATAAACGACAACCGTATTACGTCAATAGTGTGTGCTGACTTCAATCTCACAGTCATGGGTAAAATGAAAGGTTCAACCCTTGTTTAGAGGGGGAAGAAGTTATGAGACTCCGATGAGTAGTTATCAGGTTGCGTGCTTGTCTCCAGAGGAGATACAGTTACTGTCTGTTAACTCCAATCGATAACCCCGCGATTAGGACTTCCTAGACAGGTCGAAATCTCCGATCTCATTAAACCTGCTAGGCGATATTTTAGATTACTGATGAGTAGTCGGGGATTTGGTTAATTTCAAGTTGAACATCACCCACAATTGATCGCAGCCCTCGCACTCAGATAGATGTTCCACCCCGATCATTACTCACAAGCGAAAGTGGCTGAGCGTTCACATATGATAATTCGGTCGTGCCTAATGTGAGGTCAATGGCGCAGTGGTCAACACGGTTGCCTCATGAAAGCGTGGCCGGAGTTCTAGTCCCGGCCGTGGCAAGATATGCACTACTGATGAGAGAGAAACTCGAATCTAGTACTTTACTAAACCGTTTTTGTTCACACAGGACGGAATAGCGCGAGTAAATTGTTGAACTTTGTTGTCGGATTGATTTTTATTCATTCTGCATCTCTGCTTTGGCACCCAAAAGGGAATTGGCTGATATCAACCACATGGACCGAAATCGTGGTGTACACGGAGTTCACAATTCTTGTTCCAGTGTTTTTCTGGTGGTACTCGCTAATGTACTCAAATTCGAGTTGTAATCTGTTACACCCAATGAAGTCTCAACGTTATTGTAACGTAGTTTTGAATAGTCTGGGTGTTACGGGTTATATAGGGTGAAGTCAAATGGGACCTAAATTATCACGCCTCCAAACCCAAGCTTTCACATTAACAGGCATAAACTGTCTCGCACAAATGAACGAAGCAGTATACTTGAAGATGTCATGTGACTGAACAGGGTTTGCTTTAATTATAACATTAGGGCCCGGTGTTTGTTAAGAGTCTAACAAAATTTTCTGTGCTTCCGAAATAACGCGGTCCTTCACCACGTCTGAACATGCACTACCTCGTAACTTCGGATTTTAAAAATATTTCAAGGAAAGGTGAATTCCTGGAGAAGAAGGGCTAACAGTTCCTCTGATCACATTAACCTGAATTTCTATATGCAGCTGTATATGAGGTTTTGATCAGGTCCTGTCCAAAGGTCGACTGGTTTACGTGTTCATCTTAATGTTTCACCTAGAACATGAACGGTGAGTATTTCAGATAGTTGAGTTATTCCAGCTAAAACTTTTGTTCAACTGCACAAAACATTATCAGATATGAGTGTCACTTATTGTATAATAGTATTACGAAATTCGGTTAGGTTTCCGCATAACATGGATTTACAGAATGAGTCAATGTGACCTGTTAATAAGGAACTGTCACTGATACTTACCAAAACATGTTTCGAATAGAGCGAGTAAAAGAACTGTATACATTTTGTAGCAACAAGGGAATAAAATTAATGTCCCCACGGGCTTTTGATTTCAGGCTTTAAATTGCGTCAACTTATGTGTGCAGTGCATCCGTGAATTACGGTTGGTCGACTCAAGGTAGGTAACAGTTTGAATATTATCAATCATTCGGTGATTGGGTAATTAGGCGAGGTGCGTGTTAATGTGGTTTGCGACAAAATTTCACAGTTCCAGTTTTGGTAACAATAGCCTCGATCCGGTCTACTTGTACGCAGGCACGTAAAACAAGTTGTTTGTTCAGTCGTGTTTTACTGAGAACCGGAACACATACGTAAATCAACATGGAGCAGAATTGTCAAGGGCTGTGACGGACAGCCGACTCACTCTGCTATTAACTGAGCAAATTTACACGAACTCTAATTGCTAGTGCAGTACTTGTACAACGGGAAAGACATTTCCTCTTGGAAGAGGGCATTTCATTCCACGAAATCCAATAGGGATGATAGTGGTGCAGTGAGTAAGGCAACGTCACTTTGTTAGAAGTGTACAAATGGATATGCAGTGCGAATTTTTTTCTATCCTGAAGTACTATAGTCACTCGGAAATGAGGTGCATTGCCGAGTAACCTTGGCCCGTAGCTTGTTGTGACGACTGCTCACTTACCGTCTAACGGAAGAGCAAAGTAGACAAATATAATGCTTACATGTCGCTCAGAATTATGATAGAGAAAAAGCAAGCAATGTCTGCTAATGCACTACAGTACGATGCTGTCAGGATACCGTCGGATGTCTGTGTGCCGACAAGGTTCAAATGACGGTTATTCACATCCAGAGACTCTTGACTAACAAAACAACATTACCACTGTTCTATCTGTACCGAAAAGTGTTAATGAGGACATCAGAAAGGAAATGATATCAACAGGAACGTTAAGCAGTTCTTTGTTTTGAAAAACATCAAAATGTGGCTAAGTATAGTCTCCCTCCTTCTGCTCGTTAGTTCGAGACGGTGATTTCATGTACCCTAATTTTGAAAGGAATCTCTGTTACCCTTTTTTTCATTCATATTTACAAGGACGTCAGGCCTAAAAAACGTCGGCGTGAAGTTCCAGCGAACATTTCGTGGGCGTTGGTTGAGAACACAAAACCACTACTGAACAGGTCGCACATTGTGTTCCTTCGTCGGATGCAAAAATATTCTCCTACCAGTGCCAAACGTGAAGATTTCTTAGGAATGTATTCATGGACTTCAGTGACCCTAGTTATTCAAGCTAACAATAAATTTCAGAATTGTGCCTAAAGTAGGGTTTACTAATTTGATATGCTTCGACTCTATGTGATAAACTACCGTGGTTACTGACGTACGACGGTAAACATACGTACCAAGAGTGATCTGGAACCAAAAGATTCCGTACATTCTTGCCTGTACCTGAAATACTTTGCCGTTGAAAACATTTTTTTACAATATTGTCCAGTACTTACAGCTGCCAAACATGAAAACAGGTTCCATCGAATCAGACTAACAGGGAGATAAAGTTAATACTTTGCATATTTAAGTTGAGCTTTTAGAATGTCGACAACCTGAATACCTTCTGAAATTCGAAAACATTCTTCTGTTGCTGAAGCCATATCACTAGTGTCAGCGGAGAAAGAATAAGCATTAAGGTCTGATTATTTGCGGTACTATTCCAATTCGTTTGCTTGAGGTAGATGCTAAACAGGAAAATGGTTAGTTTCAAACATCACTCAGTCGTGAACTATTCGATCTACGAAGGAAATTTGGTAGAGAAGCTAACCACAAATATGGAAACTATGCTCCATCACGCAGGCCATTGTGGTAATAGTTGTTGAACATAAACGAAGCCGATGGCCAATTGAGAGTGACTTACACCGTAGTTGACCTGTGGAGGGGTTGCAATGACCATAGACAAAAGCTAGATATATAAGACGATCGCAATCAATCGATATCCAGAAAGCTGACATGAGTGCAGAGGGATGTTATAAACGCCAGAAGAATACGCAAGATCAACTACGGTATACAACAGCGTTTGACAGAGCTCGAAATTTCTGCCTTAATGTGAACCAAAAGGTAAAACTTGATCAGGAGGAATAATGCAATCCCAAGTCAAGTAACGAAGAATGCAAAAGTCATTTTGTTCAGATCGTGAACGGGCGTAATAGTAAGAACTATACGTCGGTATACATGCAATACGTGGTTACTCACAAATATTTTGCACAGGGACAGTTACCAAGAATGGTAATTGTGATGGAGGAGCGGACATAGAGTAGGTAAAAATGTTGAAGTGGAACATTCCAAAACAGTCATTCATAGGTGACATACATACTCGGCGTCCAGTGTCTACAACTCGGAACATGGTAAGTGTTGTGACCGCAAAAGACAGTTGGCCTGCGAAGTTGTTTATTGCATGAAATCCCGTACAGGTTATGTTAAAACATAGGACCACGAACACGTACACTCATTTGCACGGCTGACGTGCATTCACACACATTGGGTAGCAGTACGTTGTCATTCGCCCTGGTGGCACTTCCCCCATAGTGCGTACACACTATTCCAATAGTCGCTTCTGGTCCATCGTCTTCCTGGCGTTGATACTTGCCCTTTAGTTCCCGAATGTACGCACTATACTACTCACAAACGAGGCTGCCTGTTATACAACAGTAAGGTCTGTCTCACAGAAAGAGGACATAAATCAATGAGGAACGTGTATTGGCCTAATACATATATTGATAATCAGGTCACATCTTGCTCTAATCCATATCCATATATAGGGGGTTCCAAGCTCTGGGAATAAACCACCAACCGAAAGTGATCTCTTGACTATTGCTCTCGGCCTGTGGTTGGTCGAATTCCTCAATCCGCTGTGCAGACTCTGCCAGCCCGCGTGTTCGAGGACCTGGAAGAAAGCGGAAGGGTGTACGCATAGTAAAACAAAATGGAGATGCTGCTATATAGGTTAACTGTGGATTGTTCCGGAAATATCTCTCCAATATGACTGACCAAAATCGCTTTCCCTGGAAATGAGATGTTTCGAAGAGATAATACGGATCCCTGAGGAAGGCACATCAAGTTAATTGTAGTGGGAATCGGCAGAAGCGGTTCACCCGAATTTTGTTGGTAGACTGTAGCAAGAGATGAACTACGGTTTCATTACTGAGACCCGGATGGTAGGTAGAAGTCAATTCGTTAGAAAAGGAGGAGAGTATTTACGGCACAGTAGTTTCGAACTCTTACGTCGGTGAAGAGGAACATAGTGATGATTTTCTGGAGTGCATAAGCGTTCTGTCGATCATCTGTAAGCCGCATAAAACGACGATTGTCAATGGTCCTTAGTGGGTAGCATTTATAGGTCAGTCGAACAAGCTTGTCTAGGAAGTATGCCGGTTATGGTTGGTGAAGTGTCCTACTTTTTTCGACAACACTTTGCTCGTTTGCTTCTCGAGGAGCACTGGTAGGTATTGGGGAACGTCACTTCGAGTAACTGAACCACCCGTCGTTGTCTCCGAAATGATTGTTACTTCGTTCAGCTCTTGATAAGGCAGATAACTGGGAATCGCTTGGGGAAGAGGATGATCTCGTATCAGCCATTAAAGAATGGTTAGGGCTCCATAAACGGGACGCTTTTTGATGGGCATTTGTGAATCGGGGCACGAACGGATTGTATGCATTAACGCTGATTGGTATTATGTTGAAAACGGTTGTTTCTCTCTATTGGAATAGAAGTATATTCAGACCACGACCTTCTTTGTCCTCTTCGTATCTGTGCAAACACTAATGACACCAATCACGTGTTCTGACAGATTGTTCTGAATAGTTCAGCTGACTACTGTAGCTCTCATTCAATGAACTAGAAATAACATTACCATTGAATTATAGCACACAACGTTTTGAGCAACTCGGATGGTCTTTGTCAGAAGTGTCGTAAACAAAATCATGTAACGTTCTCCTGAAGAAGACCACCTATAATGGCCTTAAAGTGGTATTTTCAGTTCATTAGTTAGAAGCATGACAAGCCCAATGTTCAAACTTTCCATCCCGTTCAAAAAACTTATGGTAAGGATATTCGACTGTATACCAAAGCTTTTGTACACGATACTCATGATATACTTCAGTGGTGTGAAGATAAGTACCTAACGCGATGCCTGTCGCAATCTCAGAATCAGCGGAAACACAGAGGGTCATCCGATAGTTTTTGGGGAACTGGCGACTTCGCCGACAAAATCGTACTCGAATTGAAACCTCCCACACAAGTAATAAGAAGACCTTGTACTGGTTGCAGTAAGCAGTTTTTTATTCACGAGACAAGAAGCCGCATTTATAGATGTACAACAGTATTAAGGAAATTGGTTGGTCATATTGGCACTGGTAAGTCAAACTGTAAGCTGATTGGTGCAATACAGAACAAAGAACTTGGCAAATAACGGGAAGTGTAACATTGAGGCTTTTCGTCCAATCCTGATGTGGTATCTTAACGCGACGTTTGGATTGGTCTCTTGTTAGATCTTCTATTGTGTCGGGGTTTGGACATGCAGTGAATCGAGTAGATTTTCACAAGACACCCAGTAGGAATATAGGAAAAGTAAACATTCAGTTGGCTCATGGAACAACTCAAATAAAAACAGCTATCCCAGCGAACTTTTACCCCAGGTAACCAACGCACTGTTAGTAGTTAGTGAAATTTCACAAATAAACAATATTGCCATACGGCCATCACAACAGATGTTCAGTCTGGTTTGCATATGATGACGGAAATTCACACAGAATCGCCTCTGTTATTACCAGTTATTGGTTTATGATTGTCATCTTTGGTTACTCAACTGACTTTGGTCTTCCCGAAGAAATCATCTTATCAAATAACTTTCAAGAAAACGGCAGGAAAACATGTCAGGTGTTCGAAATGGTCATTCGAATGAAGATTCTTCAGATGTATCAATCTTGGATAATAGTTTGTCAATCTGGTCGGCATAATGGTGACCTGCAGGGCCAATCAAACGAACTAACTTAATCAGCACTGCTTAATGCTAAATCCGGCCCGTTTGATTTTCACAATGGCGATAAGATAAGTGCATTCCGAAGGCAACATCTTTCAGCGATCAGAACATTTTGGTGCTCTTTATGAGAAACTGGTAAAAATTAGGAGGATAAGAATACCCAGTCATTCATTGCGCGTAATATTCTTTGAGGACCGTCGTCCTGCCAAGATTGTTTGAAAATCGCATCCGCAATACATACGGGAACAGAATCACTTTGTCAGTCCCAAGGTGTCATTTCTGTATCATCGGCTGGAGCAAGTTGGTGAAACTGCATTGGGCCGTTAGGCGAACTTCTCTGAGAAAAGTACGATTGAGTACTATAGATTTTTGAGATGTGGTGTAATCCTACCTCTCAAAATACTCTCGAAAATTGGAGTGAAAAATATGCAGCTTTTACAGCATTACACTTATATCATCGATGTGACTTGATGTTGTGTTACACACTGGGGAGTAAAGTGTTAACAACTCATCATGTGGGTTATATGGCATGACAATTCTTAAGACGGGTAAATTTAGGTGATACTTCCTCAAGTAATTTCACATATCAATGAGTACATTCTGAAAGTTTCGCAGCTCTTACGACCCGCATTGAGGCCCATGATATCACATTACTTTGACACTCATCATCTGGGACTCGAGAGGTGAAACTGATGGGGGAAAATCTTGGCCGAACAAAACGGCCTGAAACTAGCGGCGACTGTACATTGAGTTCTCATTTTAGGTCCGCTGTGAAAAGACGATGAGCAGGAAATATAGTACCCATGATAACTGTTCCTTTTGTATGTAATAAATAAGGGCCTGCTGAAACCAATTGTATTTTAAGTGTTCACATAGACAGTTTGTCAGGACAGGCGACACTCTTTTTTCAGTACGCTCCAAATGCAAGTGAGCGGTCAGCCACGATCATCCAAATCGTATATTGTACCTATCCCCATAAATCACCAGATGACTATGTCTAATGAGAACAACAACTACTCACGTTGCACAGCCTGCGATGGTTAGGTCACGTACTCCGCATGCCAGCTGAGCGTTTACCGTACCGGGCATTATATACTGAGACCACCAACAGTTGGGTGAAACCACGTGGTGGTCAAGCGACAACGTGGTCACGAAATATGAGAACCCTGACTGCTCCACTGAGTAAAGTGGGTAGGTGTCGCCTGCCTGGATGGGGTCCTCGTGATCACTCAAACCGCTGGTTGGAGACGCTATCCGAGATGGCGGCGTGTCGCAGTCAATGGCGTACCTGCATCCATACCATTTCTAGTTCTTTTGCTTAGACTTCTATTAATTTTCAACCTTCTTAGTAACGTTTTCTTCTAGGATATTCCACGTCACTGTTGAGGTGAGCGGCAGCCCGAGCCACAGTACCTTTTGGTCAGGCTCATGGCTGATATGATGATGATGTTAGTTAGCCAATCGTTTTCATTACCCACTCTAGCTCTCAGTTATCATGTTTCACCTGCTTACCTGCAAGCAGAAAAACATGTAAACAGGCAGTTAATCAAGTACACTTTTACTATCAGAAAATGAGGACGATAGAGAAAAGCGGTGAGCGTCAGTCCCAACAATGATAGTTCAACACGATGGTGATATGTAATCACGAGTTAAATGTCCTGACTTGTCGCCTTTGCCTCGTTGGACACATTACTTTCATTCAGAACGTGAAACGAAGGGTCACAAAACGGCCTACCTTATTCAGACAGGCTACATAAGCTGTAATAGTTCGTGGTGAACTATCGACATGTCAGAACAGAAGTGATGTCAGTGTACAAAATCTGCAACCAACTTCCACGTCCCTCACAGAATATGTATTCATCCGGCACAAATAACTATTTCAGAGGTTATTCGCAAAAACCACCACATCCAATGAACCGTTCGACTGAAAAAAAAAACACTTTTTCGGCATCCGAGTAAACAATATGAAATGATTTACCAGTTCACAAATTCAGGAGCAGACCCAATACACACATTCAGGACGTCAAGCTGATTCATCAGATAGCGCGGCCATCAGAACCACTGCGGCAGGGCGAACACATGTTCGATACATCATCGTTGCTGATTCAAAGTGTAAATGCTCGACAGGCAAATTGTGCTCAATGTTCAGCTTGACAGATATGGCGCGTAGCCTAATTCATCTAACAGCAATATCCCTAATCAGCACAATCAAGGCAGATAAACTTGTTACTGCACATCGATGATGATGAAAAAACGCAGTTCATGCACGTAAACAACTGACACGTAATGTGAAGAAAGGATTTAGGGTTGAATAGACAATTTTAAATATTGACAAGAAAGCTGTACGATTGTGAAAAACACGACTCGAGAGACATGGCAATTTCAAACAACTAAGTGGAAACTGTCAATCCAAAACAAATACCGGTATTGTCGGGGGTCAATTCATCTAGATAGACGGATCAAATCAAGTTTCATTTGTTGTGGCGAGAGACTGTGTGGAGGACAAGCGATTAGACATCCGTGATACGATTTCAAATCATGCGTCTCAGAATGCAACGCGTGCACCATGAAATGATCATATCAGTCTGATGGAACGATGAAGGCAGCCTCAGCGGTCGAATCGTTACAACCTTGTAGGGGGTTTCCGACTCGGCTTATAAATTGAGGTGGATGTGTTGACCGGAGATGTAGTTAAAACGAGGCACATAATAATGAACACTTTTGCCGTCTAAGTCATTCGTGTCAGCAGATTAATAACCTTCATTGAATTTACCCTGCAGTAGATCAGCGTCTTCACTTACCGTTGAGCTTCTTCAGACGTAAGGATCACTTGCCACGTGAGTTTTTCAGTCGGCAGAATGTCTGCTGGTAGCCGCCCACTACAACCAAGACAGTACGAATGATTTTAGTAATCGGACACTGTTCAAGCGATGAATTGTTTTTCGATTTCCCACCAAATGGCTCTGATGCCTCGATAATCTGTTACTGAAATTTTCTACATACAAATTGTGATTATGCCGGATACCAGCAAAATGAATGTGTGGTATCAATACCGACCGCGAACCATTTTACGGAAAGGAGCACAACTTTTCGCCGAAGAAGTTTCCCTAGTGAAGCTAGCAAGTGCGCGACTACGCCTGCTACATAGCGCATGCTGTCCGTCACAAAGTGATGTTGTCGAATGTGAAAGTGGAAAATCGATAAAATGTATAACGGTATGAAGTATACAGGAACAACATCCTAAGGACCAGTGGTAATAAGCAACTTATTGAGGTAGTCTGTTTGGATCTGTCACTTGCTGGCTAACATCTATTGTATGCGTCTGAGGGCGTGCGATTACGAGCACATTTTTATTTGGTACTGATACGTGGTCGAGTGTTTTAATTGATACCAAATGAACATCACCCATGCTTGATATCAGGTTTCACACTAGGATAGACCTATCAGTTGCGTTGTTTCGAAATGAGGCACTAGACTGGAGTCGTGCTCTTAGCAGAGCCCATCAGTATTGCACATTCTGGCTCTGCCCATCAGTTGAACTTCGACCCATGTTCTCGTGAGGTAATTGTGTTAACTACTGCACCATTGGGTAAGCATTAGGAACCAACGTTTCAGTGATCAGTCACGGTCAATTTAGTGTAATCCTCAGGCAGCTCGATCTATTTGGTTGAAAACGTGAAACTAGTGTGAAAACCGTTGAAGAGCCTTCAATTGGATTGCTCAAAGGAGCATTAATATTCACAATGAATGATTGACATATTAGCAGAGGCGCGGATATACAATTGGCACACTAATTAGGCCAAACAAATTCTGATCACAATTGATACATTGCTCGGTGCAAAACATTGTTTCTACAAAGCCGTGCAAACCTCTTCGCCAATTAAAAAGCCATTGAAAAGAACTAAGGGTTTCGAAAGGTCCAATTGACTAACATACGTAAGTGTGAGAATTCTCAACAAAAAATGTTCTAAACTGCATTGTTGAATACTGTGTAGTTAATGAGCTGTCTGTTTACCTTTAGGGTCAAAAAATACGTCAATCCTTCGAAGAATTGTTCCCAGGAAATTATGCGGACAAAAACCATTTACGAACAGTGAAAAAAATTTGATCATCATTCTCAGAAAAAGTGACATCCAAATCCGGCACGACGAAGGTCACTAATGAGGTCGTAGAAATGTACAATCACTTACTCAGTTAACCTTGAAAATAAGTCGATTTGAAAATTACTTAAACTAAACATGAATAACATGTGCGCTCAGATTTACTCCCTTGATAATGCTGCTATTCATTTATGCGTGTGCCTTCAGGTTTTTCTGAAAGTGACACTACAAAATTGCACGCATAAAGTGCGGCAACACGGAGCTTCAAGAACGAGTCACAACCGGTGAAGCTCAGTGTACTTATAACCTACCAGTGCTTTCAGCAGAAACTATCAAAGAAAACAAACGGAACCGTCAGTTATCTTTGAAACAATAAAATCACAATGGTAGGACACTCCATCGTCGAGTAAAAGGAATCAGTCAGGTGGACGGGGTGTATGGCAAAACCACTTCTTCAGAAAATAGACCCTATACATCCTTCAAAATGGTAAGATAAACCACTAGAGTCGTCATAATATACCGCACAGGCCATGTTAACAAAAGTGATTCACGTCTCGATCATCGTACATGAATTGAGATGGATCAAAAATCTGAGGACAATAACACAATCATCATCACAGTCAAATATATCAAAATAAGTGAAAGTCAAACTCAACAGATGTAGGACTCTCGAAAGTGTCCGAACCTAACGTAGTGTTGATGAGATTCAACTAAGTCGAAACAGTTATCCATCACTTCGCTGGCGGTCACTGGGACCAACTGTTTGCGAAACCTAGCCTTCTGTTGAAAGCCATATTGACCAGGTCTAATTCTTTACAGGATAGGCTGGTGAAATTACTAGAATTAGCACCAGACCATATTGCAAAACATCGCCTAGAGAGCAGTTTTTGGTTAACCGCAGTTACAAAAGTTTTCTACTTAACTAGTAAACACAGAGCTTCGCTCGAAAGTAAGTCGCCAGTTACAAATTAGCCGCCGAAGGAAGCCATCACATTTTTACTATCTTACATAAAGCAAAATCAACCAAAAAAAAGCAGAAAGTGTGCTATAGCAACTACTTTTACTATGCATGTTGAATATATCCCTGATGTTTCAGGTGAAGTTTATCAGGTTGGTGGTGTCACGATAGGTGGTCTACTTGGACCAATCTTAGCCGATAGCTTCACCATCAAACTCGACTTGCAAACCTCAGATTGACTGGATAGTTTGACGCTTTACACATATAGGTTATATTGTGTAAGTCACAAATGCTGAGTTCAGTGATTTACTTGAACTGCCCAGGAAACAAGGGTTAACAGGATAGTCAATGTGTCTCCTCTCGAGACGACCGGATAAACTGAGGATTACTCACAAGCGAAAGTGGTTGAGCGTTCACATATGATTCGGTCGTGCCTAATGTGAGGTCAATGGCGCAGTGGTAAACACGGTTGCCTCATGAAAGCGTGGCCGGAGTTCTAGTCCCGGCAGTGGCAAGGATATGCACTACTGACGAGCTCTAATGAGAGCGAAACTCGAGTCTAGTGCTTCTTTTCGAAAGGGGCCGACTGGGAATGCGACGGCTGCGATCAGTTGTGAGTGATGTTTAATTTATGTAAGCTGGTAATCTATGGTGGACTGTGGTTGTTTGCTGCAACGGGGTATGTGAACAAGTAATCCATCAATTAATCGTCCTGTCACGAGCCATAGGACTCGCGGCCGAGTGAGTAGGAGACCTAGTCAAAAACATGAAAGAGTGTCCACTCGGATCTCGTTAACGCCACTTTCACCAGACGAGTCCAAACAAGAGGGAAACCCGTCGTGGAGTGTCGGTTTGAGGGTGAGCATCCTGGAATCGTGTAACCCCAATTTTATGTCCCCGTGCCCGTAGTCAGTAGAAAATGCCAATTCAAGGCGGACTGTGTTCACCCGTATAAACGAGGTACAGACAAGCTACACATCATGATGCACTTCACTCGTAATGGGCAAATGAAACAATACAAAGTCACATGATATATTTGCAACAAATGAAAAGTGTCTAGCATATCGTCGATCGGAATAAAGATAGTGTCAAAAAATCACAAAATATAGCTGCGCCTAA
Source organism: Paragonimus kellicotti (assembly GCA_014220965.1). Taxonomy (NCBI): domain Eukaryota; kingdom Metazoa; phylum Platyhelminthes; class Trematoda; order Plagiorchiida; family Troglotrematidae; genus Paragonimus; species Paragonimus kellicotti. Next base: position 71,891 of record LOND01000822.1, on the reverse strand, counting down.
GTACCACACATAATAGGCAGAAGAAAAGAAATACATATGTAAAGTCCAGTTAGTTGCACAGTCGCGTAAACGGTCATGAAGAATAGGAGTGCATAATAAAAGCAAACAAACGGAAGCACCGATGCACGCCTAAAGGAGTTGTCATGTGTAAACAATCCCAAAAGAAAGAAAACAAAACGGCAAAGCGGTTGATCAAAATTAGAAAAATACTGCACATATGCAAACTGTCATCGCGGTTCTCGTATTGAATATAGAACAGTTGGAGACCTAGTTCAAGCCTTTGGTTCTTAATGTACCAGCCCAGGAACCGGAACCAGGGGCCTTTTTAAGCCGTAACACCACCATATTGTTTTTCACCTATGGTTGTGATAAGGAATCGACAAGCAGAGAACGAATAAAGTTTATGTGCTAACCAGTAGCATTATCAAAATGAAAGGGGTAGAACTGGCATAAGAATTACAATAAGCTAATCGCACGAATTAGACTCCGGTGGGAATACAATGATTTTAAGTTTCATTGGGAAAATTAGGTTCATACAGTGGTTTGACGCGATTTCAGTTGAACGCCCACTGGATGGATATCCGTTAACACAGTTCAACTCAACTTAGCGTGCCAACTGAGTATACCTTATTGGTGAAATGCTGATTGGCGGGACAAACACTACTCAACAGCCGTCAAAAATATACAAAACCGTTTGGACTTGAGTGAAAACTACGATTTTCAAAACCGCAATAATCAATACGTGCGTTGGGTTTTTTGAACAGGCAACGTTTGATACATGGTTGACACTGTATGCTCAGCAACACTTAGGCTAATCAAATCGTTCGATTAATTCTACAGAAAAATGTGAAGATATAGGTAATTGAGGAGTGCGGCTGCTGGAGAATCAATCAATCAGTCAGTAAGTCGAAGGGTTAGTTGGTCAACCACTTTCAGCTTTGAGTAGTACCCCCGGGTACGATGGCTCCGGGCTGTCGTTGATCTTAACAATGATCCGCGAGGTTGTAGAATAGTAAGTAAGTACGAACGCATAGCGAGAAAAAAATAAGAGAAGGAAAATAAACAAACAAAAGCCACTGAATTTCACGAGATAGGGAAATCAACAGGTTTGCGGATACAAGCTCACCACTGACTACGACACAATGCAATATCAGATAGTGTTTCCAACCAACGGTGTGCACGGTCGCGAACTCTCCAACCACGTCGATGACACCTACAAACGTCTCTCAGCAAGACGAGCAAGGTTTTCACAGTCCGTGAACACGTCATCGAATGGCATTCTTGCGGTTTCTTCCAATCACCAACAGTCATACTGAACAATGCGTGGTGCGACAGATGCCCCTTCGGTATACGGAATAGATGACCAAACCAGTGAAAACTATGCATTTCCACTATCTCGGTTATCATGCGCAAACTTGCACATATTCCAAACACACGCCAATGAACTGTCGCATTGTACTGAAAGACAGTCTATTGGATGCTGACTAGCTGGCGGACACAACCGTGATCAAAAGCCGGGAATCTATGTGCATCTTCCGCACGAATGAGCCAAGTCTCTGATCCTTAGAGCAAAACGGAGCGATCACACGCATTGTAAACTCTGCCTTTAGTCAACCAAATAGACGTCTAAGCGACGTCACAAGTGGCGGAGGTTGACGAATGTACTACATGCTTTCGCTAGTCTCGTGGACACGCCGTCAACAATATTACATCACAACATTGAAAAGGAAAGAAATCGGACACCTGCGCCGAACGCTCGAGATAGCTGCCCATAAATGGGCATTCCCTACTCGGAACGGGCATACGACTTCAACAAATTGATATGCTTCACTGGGACTCTTCTGCGATGCAGACAACTCACAGAGCTGTGTCGGGCAACCGAGTCAAAAGCAGCCTTTAGGTCCAAAAATATCACGACCGTTGGTTGAGAAAAGGAAATGCCGACGCCCCAGAGTCTGTCACAAGGTGGAAATATCATCGATGCACCAGAGACCAGGCAGTAAACCTGCCTGTACCTCTCTTATGTGGTTCTTTCTGTGTTTCAGAAGCCGGCGCATTATAAGACCAGGTGAGCACCTGGGATGCGATAGGGACAAACTAATACCTCTGTGGTTGTCACATGATGTCCTGGCACCTTTCTTGAAGATGGGAATGACTGCTGATAAGCACTAGTCATGAGGCACCTGTGTAGTCTCTCATATGGAACGAAGGAGTGCGGTCAGTTCAAACGAGTTCTTTGAACAGTGCTAGCAAAAGAAGGTCCAGACCTGGGGTTTTGTTACGTTTTATTGTTCTAAACTCAAAAACCACTGCGGTTTCTGACGGAGGATCATCTGGAAAATCATAATCAACCAAGCAATCTCCATTCTGCGGAACTTTCTCACATATAATCTCACTATCACTGTGTCGGCGGCCAGTGCAAATTTAAATCAGAGAAAACGCCCGGCTTTTTCTCGGTAAAAAAAGCTCTCTCCACCTTTTCGGTTGTTCGGAAATATAGGTCTCACGGTCTTTATGCAGGCTTTTGTAAGTTTGCGTTTCAGTTCACGGTGGTCTATATCGTTTTCGGAATCAGGGGATCAGTCGACGTTTGTTCACAAGTCCAGCGGTCACTGTTGTGACCCGGGCAGGCTAACTATCGGTGCCGTTTGTTAAGCCTCCGTCGCTCACTTTCTAGCTGAGAATTTAGGTTTGGGAGTAGATGTCTGGGAAAAAGACAAAACAAGACGGGAACGAACAACATGATCTGAATCAATACGGTTGCTCCAAAATGAACGACAATTTTTAATGAAGTGGCACCACCAACAGCTGATGGCGACAAGGTCAATTTGCATCGATCGTTGGACTGCAATAGGTGGTCTCCACGTGACGTATTACCGTCGTTTGTGGTGAAATGCACTACTCAATATTACAGAGATGTGTATAGTTCTAACAACCAATCGCCATTATAAGTGCGTCAAGGACGAACACCGAACATACCACCCAGCCGCTTCCCCTCTACAGTAAGATGACCGGGTTGTGCGTTCACATCACAAACAGGCAGAACGATGTTCGAAAGCTTAGTTTGTGTTCAGGGTTCGAACAGAACATCGTAGAAGACGTTTTTGACAGCTTCTGAACTACTGTCTATTGGGGCTCATGCAAATATGATAAATAAACATCCTTCTGGTTTGCATCGAACGCCTTTGGCGGAAGTGCTAAATATGACTGGAATCCAGTAAAGCAAGTTCTGTTCAGCCTTACAACTCAGTGTAATCCCACACTCCAACTAGACCGCGAGATTCGGATTCATTGTCGCTAGAAACTACGACAGAGAGCCGTTAATCCACAAGGTTATCTAAGAAGGGATTCATGTGAAGGGGACTGCAAAGATCGTAAGCGCGCATTTCGGAGACGCAGTAAACATCCAGTTATAGACTCGAGAAAGTGCTCTCCAGAACAGCATGCGGACCTATTTGTCGAATAGTGCAGACGCTGGAAGCGCCAGTGTTTATCAGCTGTCTTGGTTGGAAGAGACGGTAATTAACAGCACAGGAGGAGGAAGGTGAAGATGGGCGGACTGATCCATCAGGGCGACGATAACTTCTGATACTTCCCGGTCGTTTATGCCGCGGAAAAGGGGTTGACTTGAGGGACCCCACCCCGAGTCTCTGACTCAAAAGTCTGACCTGCGAGACAACAGGATACAGGGTTTTCTTGGGGGACCCCACCCGGAGCCAATGACTCAAAAGTCTGACTCACTTGGCAGTGAGGGGCTTGCCTAGCCCGAGGGCGCAGTGAATAAGACATTGATGTCTGATTCTGAGCACTGCTGCGCGCAGTGGATGTATTCAAAGCTACATCAGGCTTCTGAATGAGATCTAATGCTTTCTGACCGTACTGGATATCACAGTCAGCTGTTGGGCGGTCGGAGTGCTCTTTTGTTTGAGGGTACCTTTTCTAACCCCTCTTCTTCCTGATACGGAAGACAGCAGTGCCGCAACTATAAAAATAGTTCTGCTGTATGCCCATAGGATCGTGCCTCACTACCTAAGCACTTCTACGCGGTCAGTAGTGCGACATACAACTTATGAGTGCATCTGAATTTTCGTCTGGCTGCTCCTCTTTGGCCTGTCTGACAAGGTTGCACCTGGTAGGACCGAAGTCCTAGTCAGCATAGCCTATCCGGATCGATGCAGTGCACAAACCTGACCACCACATCAAAATAGTAGGATGATAGAAGAGCGCCTCGTAGAGCTTTAACTAATCTTAAACGCATGTGCACTTACAAGCACACTGTTGGCTGGTCGTAAAAAGTAGCACACGAGTAGGCAAAGTGTGGGCAAGCTACCAAATCGTGGCCACTTAAGTTGACGTCAAAAAATTAGGATTGACATACCGACAATGATGAAAAAACGAATTTACACATCTGTTCAGCCCGATATCGCAACAAAAAACAATGTACAAATGTGCACTTCAATTCTGTTCGACACACACCAAGCACTAACATTTTTGAATTACAAAAAACGAGAAACAAAATGCGAAAAGCTGGAAGTCAAATAGAATATGCATAAGCATAGGGATCCCGAAAGTAGGTCACAATACATACAAACCTCTCAAGTTACCACACGGACTCCTAGAAAACTCAAACATCTGATCAGCGTTTCCGGACAGTTTCTAAGTTAGCTTTAGAGCCGTCATCTACAGCAACTATACACACAAGTACTGAAGACTTCAGGCAGAACCACACAACAGAAAGATCACTCATTGTGACAGTATGTTCCGCTTTAACACCATGACGTAACACAGTATTTTGTGTCGTTCAAGAACCTTGTCTGATCACTCATTATTAACAGGTGCACTTGCACCGATGATGGCGACTTAGAACACAGCTCTTATGGTATTAAGAGACAAAAATGAATGTCACCAGAATGCTCTTGTGTTCTGTCGGACAGTGCGAACCATATACGTTGAAAATGCAATTTCTTGTTCACGAATGGGTGAACGTTTACAGTTGAAAACCACGAGATTCATTCATTCTGCTCACCAAGTTCGAATATCCAACCGCATATCGCCGAACAGTTAGTAAGAGCTGCCGCACAATGGTTCAAAGATGCCGAACCACCAGATGAACTTGTTCGGGATATGCGCGATTGCTTACAAGGCGAAACAAAAAATAGATAGCTGCGGTTAACATCATTTCACCCGCACAAGCTAAGACATCAAGTGGTTCTCGCTCCTCCTTCCACTGTACGTCAAAGTAGGTACACTCACCTGCCTATATCGACTGAATGGGTGATCGTTGCAGAATACACAGGGTGAATTCGTATTGATTAATTCTCGTTGTTCGAGCAGCGTCAAATTTTCGGAATTTCGTAACCCTAGGTAGCATGGTAAATGATAAATCACGCGATCGAACGATAGTGGCACTCTAGCGCAATTACGTAGAAACGCAGGGAATGGGCAATGTGGGATATGGGTACGTCAACTTTGGCTCATACCGGCTAAGCGAAATTGACTGTTTCTGTTCGTTTTCAATCCGTTATGTAAGTAATCACGCATATCCCAGAGCAAGCTAGTCGGATTTTAATGTGACTTAAATCACTGTTTGGTTGTTCTTATCACGAACTTGACGATAAGTCATATGGGCTATTCAACCTTATTGGACAGAATGGAAGAAATTCAAGTAGATTCATATCGGAAATAACTTTGTCAGGTATTCTTAAACAAGGAACCACAATTTCAATTATACACCTTTCACCGTCCAAGAACATCGGAGCATTCTAGTGAAAACTGTGTTCTTATCTTAGTACTTAGCTGTTCTTAGCTGTTGTACTGTATTCACTCATAGGCTGAAATTGATTAGCGGTTTTGTGGTTGGTCTGTAAACGGGCAAACATCCATCAAAGTTTAAGAAGTGGTTGAGAACTGCGTTCTGGATCGCCACTATCCGCCATGCACCTGTGGATGTCAAACGGTCACACACGATTTACAAACGACGGAAAATGTCGTAAGTGTTCATAAAGCTGATAGACGGCGTGGTGACCACTGAGTTGTGACAAGGTGGCTAATTAAAAACTGGGGGAAGCACAGATAATACGAAGCAGATTAAATGATGTACCTGATACTCGCACTGAGTAGGGGCGATTTTGTCGGGGAACCGTTGCACGTGGTGTTCATACATCATATCCGGACGAATAAGAGTACATTTGAGGTTGAGGGTCCTGGACAGAAGGATGAACAAGGTAAATCGGTCCTTAGCACATTGGTTTGGATAAACACAACACACGCAGTTAAGACTATTGCAAACTGAGCAAGTCAAATAAAGAGCTGTAATTTCAATAAGCGAAGGACTACTAACTTCAGAATCGTTACGAGAGTTACATCAAAAACGCACGTCAAAATGAATACAATACATTTGAAGAAATATGTTTCACATTCGATGTTATCCGTGTTGACGTTGTATATAAATGAGTTTGAACAACAGCGAAAGCGATCGCAGTGCACGCGTAATGAAACAAAAACAGCACATGTAGTGTTAAAAGATAAACATTATTTACTAATGATCGACTACGGTTAAGTTTGATAATGCCAAATTAAACAAAACTATTCACAGATGAGCACAGCATTCATATTTCGGATAGAGTTTTCCGATCGACTTATTTCAGAGAGAAGCGAGTTTAGTTCTTTGTCAAAGGTTAATAATAGTGTGAACCCGGCTACGATTGGCAGCTGAACTCTGGTTCATGTCTTCGACAGGCGGCCGTGGTGACTAAATGAATGGGGTTCAATCTATACAAAACATCTTAAGCAACAAGAAATATTGGCTAGGGGGATTCAAAAGTGATTCTTCGGTTAAGGTGTTTCTTTATGGAAAGCAGGGGTGATTTGATCGCATGAAACACCGTCGTCGTAAATGATAGGAATACCTTACTTCGTAAAAACCGTGGACAAAGCAAATGCACATGATTAATACCGAGATCTCCGGTTGACGGTTTCTACTATCTAGAGCACCATAAATCCTCTGAAAATAGACTACCGAGTAACATTAGCCTACAGTTTATTGTAACGATCACACTTCAAGACAAACAATAAGAATAGCAACATGCAGTTTAGACTAAAAGATAGGAAACGAACAAAACTAGTTGGCGTTACACCACCCACCTTCTGCGTCCGTGCAACTGTGCTGATCCGTGCCACTGGTCCCAGGAGACCGGTCTGTCAGCGAAGCTATTAGCGACGCAGATTGCACACTAATCCATAAGTTCAGAAGGTTAGAGTGTTGGGCGGAACACTTGAGGGTCAATTTAGTTGGCCTCCTGCTTCTATTGTGTTGCCGCCACAAACTTGTGATGTAGCACCCTGGTCGGTAGATTTGGAACCACCCACTGAGACTGAGGTTCGCAATTGCCTTTCGGCTCTCAATCGTAATAGGGCTGCTGGCCCAGATGATCTCGTGCCGGCACTTTTCAAAGAAGGTGGAGAGGCGTTAGTAGAGGCATTGACTCAGTTGTTTCAACTTGTGTGGACGACGGAGACCATCCCTCCGTGCTGGGGTCACTCGATAATAGTTCCCATATTTAAGAAAGGAGCCCGGGGCTCTTGCGAAAACCATAGAGGGATTAGTTTGACCCCAGTCATTTCAAGGGTTCTAGCATCAATTATACTTCGTCGACTCACTGCAGTTCGGGAAGTAAACATTAGGGAAGAACAGGCAGGGTTTCGCCCTGGGCGGGGTTGTATAGATCACATTTTTACCCTTCGTCAAATTCTGGAGCAGCGTCATGTGTACCGCCGGCCAACAATCGCCGTATTCCTCGACTATAAAGGTGCGTTTGATTCGGTGGACCGATCTACACTTTTAGAGTCGCTTAAACGTAGGGGTGTACCGACTAAGTATGTGAACATACTGTCGGCGCTTTATTCCCATACCTCAGCTCAGGTTAGGGTTTACGGTGAACTGTCTGACAGTTTCAGCACCAGGAGCGGCGTACGTCAAGGCTGTCCCCTTTCACCATTTTTGTTCAATTTCGTCATAGACGAAATAATGGAGGACTGTCTGCGGCACTCAAATGATGCCGGCGTGGACCTCCTACCTGGTGAAAGACTGACTGATCTTGATTATGCTGACGACAAGGTGTGCTGTTTGACAACTTTCAAGCGGCACAAACAACGCTAAACGCTATTTCGCGTTCTGCTAAGTACTTCGGAATGCGCTTTGCAGCCTCAAAATGCAAAGTGCTTCTGCAAGATTGTTGTGATCACGTAGATTTAATGTTAGATAATGAAGTCATGGAGGTTGTTGACCGGTTTGTATACCTGGGAAGCTGCATCAGCGGTGGCGTCGGAGGTGTAGGGAATGAAATAGAAGCTAGGGCGGTGTTCGCTAATCTGAGACACCTATGGCGACAGAGAGGTATTTCTCTGAAGCTTAAGGGTCGCGTATATCAGACAACAGTGAGGGCTGTATTACTTTACGGCAGCGAAACCTGGCCGCTCAGGGTAGAGGACGTGAACCGTCTTCAGGTATTTGACCACCGATGTCTGCGTTCGATCGCTCGTATCGGGTGGCACCAGCGAGTAAGCAACGAGGAGGTTAGGAAGCGGGTGTTTGGCACTGATTGTCAAACGAGTTCTTTTGTTCAGTCACTACATTTGCACAGACTTAGATGGTTAGGTCATGTACTAAGGATGCCAGCTAGTCGTTTGCCACACCGAGCACTGTTTGCCGACGCTGCGGCCGACTGGCGCAAGGTGGACAGATGATGACCTGGCGTAGACAAATGAAATCGTTCACGAAGGGGTTGGTCACTGTAGATCGGGTTCGTCTCCCGGGCTGGGGCCCTCGCGACTCACAGAGTCGGTGGCTTGAGACGTTAGGTGAGATGGCGGCTAATCGAGCTCAGTGGCGTGAATGTTGTCGTTGTTTGGCCGAGTTGTCTGTGAAGTGAGTGCACTTAATGACGCGGGGCAGTGAAAGCCGTAAGGAAGCTGTCTTGCTGATGACGCCTTACTTTCACTTACAGCTCGGTTGTTTGTTTGCAAGGTGTAGGCACCTTGATGTATGTTTGAATATAGACGTAGCTATTTTTAGTAGTTAGGTCCCTTTCCCTCTCCTTCTTTTTTCTTCTCTCTTCCTATATAGGTTTTTTTTTCCTTCGTGGTTGTGTGGCAGTTAAGCATCAGTGTGAACCACTGATGTATTGCTGTCTATGATGATGATTACACGCGGAACAGGCGTTCTGTTAGCTTCTTTAAGCTAAAGAGAAAGTTAGATGATGATTATTCGAACCCGGAATCTCTCAAATAGTAGAACCATGCCACAGGACGACAAGACTCGCGGCATTCATCCATTTGGATCACCTTTACCTGTTCACTCCGGTCTCGTTTCTCTGGATCGCAGTGCACACTAAGACAGTAACATTTGCGAGAGGCTATACTCGAAAAACATGACTCGTAAGTGCCACCGATCATTCTATGAACGTTGGTTTTCAATTAATTTCACCGGCTCACAACTGCAAGCAACCGCCCTCGCAATCTCCCCTAAAGCCGTTGGGACCAATATACGGTTCTTTTGGTTCAGGGAACGAAACGACCATACGTATTCTTAGGGTTAGGTAGATAAATTTTAGAACTGGTTCTTGCGTACGGTGTAGATCATGTAGTAGTTTACAAGAACTATGTGTAAAGACTTTTTACGAACGAACTTATATACTTCAGTGATCCGCCTTAGAGTCAACGTATAAACAAGCCAGGTTTAGTCTTGTTTCGTTCCTCTGAACCAAAAGAACCGTATATTGGTCCCAACGGCTTTAGGGGAGATTGCGAGGGCGGTTGCTTGCAGTTGTGAGCCGGTGAAATTAATTGAAAACCAACGTTCATAGAATGATCGGTGGCACTTACGAGTCATGTTTTTCGAGTATAGCCTCTCGCAAATGTTACTGTCTTAGTGTGCACTGCGATCCAGAGAAACGAGACCGGAGTGAACAGGTAAAGGTGATCCAAATGGATGAATGCCGCGAGTCTTGTCGTCTGTGGCATGGTTCTACTATTTGAGAGATTCCGGGTTCGAATAATCATCATCTAACTTTCTCTTTAGCTTAAAGAAGCTAACAGAACGCCTGTTCCGCGTGTAATCATCATCATAGACAGCAATGCATCAGTGGTTCACACTTATGCTTAACTGCTACACAACCGCGAAGGAAAAAAAACCTATATAGGAAGACGGAAGAAAGAAGAAGCAGACGGGAAAGGACCTAATTACTAAAAATAGCTACGTCTATATTCAAACAACATCAAGGTGCCTACACCTTGCAAACAAACAACCGAGCTGTAAGTGAAAGTAAGGCGTCATCAGCAAGACAGCTTCCTTAGCT